>JAAAKG020047444.1:0-18587 GCA_010014905.2 Druon quercuslanigerum
CCAGCGCCCTAATAAAGTTAGGGCAAAATAACTAACACCCTACCAACACCGAGTCGCAATTTCTGCACGGGATTACTAATAAAATACCGACTATCGACGTAAGTTTTCAGCCAACGGTTGGCACTATACTTGTTTACTATACTGGCACATTATTAATATAAATAATTATTAAAATACCGGTACGGAAGTTTTACTGGCGATTTTCAAGAATGTTAATTTTGAAATCTTTTGAAGTTTTTTTGACTTCTTTAAAAAGAGATGTTAAAGATCATCGCTTCTCTAGTACCTCAAAAATATTCTTATTTTCTATATATATCTCTAGCCATTCTCAAGACAATTCTCAAAATAATTGGGTTTTTGTAAAAGCAAACAGCTTGCATGATAGCACTATGGTTAAGATCGACGCTTTGCAAGCGTTATTTATAGGTTTATGCGTAGATTCGAATCCAGCAGCGCGATCGCGAAATTTTATTTGTTATATAAGCATTTTTAGATACAACAGCCGACTAACTTTTGTAAATATATCCACTAACATAAAATAATGAACCAGTGAAATATCACTGGTTGAAATATCCAGAAGTGTATCACTGACAATCAGTATACTAACCTTTGCGATATCCTTGAAAAACAACAAATTCGCAACAATAAATGAGGGCCGGGCAGCAATATAATAGGATGTAATATGTTTTTCCTAACCTAGAGAAAGACTGTCCTTCCCATTTTCAAGAGAAAAACATTATATCCCCTCATCATTGCAGCTCGGCCAAAATACTTCTAACCTAAAGACGAGTAAACAAGAAGTTTGCTTTCACTCAACGGAAATGCAAAGACGCGAGCGGCGACACACGCGTACGAGAAGACTGGAAGTTCATGTCTTAGTCGTGTGGAGTGCTATATCACTGGTATGATCACTGGCCTTAAACGAAAGAATTTTTTCTGTAATATCTGTGAGATAATTTATTTTGAATTGAGTGTCTCGTATTAAATCAAGATACGTATCCTGATACCAGTTTGTGGCGCAGTTCAAAAGGAACATATACCACACCGTAAATTCATTGGGACCATGACTCAAAGAATGTAAATGCAATGACGTCAGTAGCTGTCAATAGTGCGAAACGAAGCGCAGCAATACCTAGGGTAATGGCTTAAGGTCCTAGATAAAGATCTTCAATTTTGGAGTCTGAAGCAACCTGCCTGGAATATCCTTTATTAACAGATATTTATTACGTAAAAATATAACCAAAGAATGATGACAGTCGGGTCATTTGTTCGCAATCACAGGGAAAACGAAAGAAAAATTGCAGAAAAATGACAGGTGTAAAGAATATAAACCTATCATTATTTTCCTGTCATATTTTTTCGTAAGGATGCATCTTGAAAAATTATGAACCTAGGTTATGGAATGCTGCCATATACATATGTCACGATTAATTTTTTTATTGATGTGAGTTATCATATATCCATAAGTAGATTATCTAGCCTAGTAAAATTATACATTCTTACATTATGAATAGACACTTTTTATACTTTTTTCATTCGATTACTTAGAGACTGATACAATCTAGAATCTGTTGATATTTTATCTTTTTTTATGTCTGCATTCAGGGAAATAAAGTTTTCTCGATCGACAAATGTGGCTTAATAAGATGAAACGCTGAGATCATCGCTTAATTTAATTTAGTTCCCGCGAATGAGATCGCCAGTCGCGAGGAATCGGAGCACGGAATCTCTACAATCGCATTCTTTGCGACAATGGAAACAGCTGTCGTTAATCGTCGGTTTTGTAGTCAGCCAATATGGGAGCTTCCACTGGTCATTTAAAAGAACATAAATCTAAGAAACGTCTGTCTGGACAAAATGCGACCTTGACCAAGCTGATTACTTCATATTAAACATATATATTCGAGTACTTGGAACATGAAAAGATATATATACCATATACATACATCCATACATACATACATATATCCATTTTTCTTTTTCCTCATGCAATCAGAGAAAAAGTTTCATGATCTTCAAAAATTATCAAAGAAATTATTCATTTATGTGCTGGATTAGGAAGATTTTTGCATTCTTAATCGAATGGAAATTCTTATCTTTTTAACTAACTGTTTTCATCCAGATCGTTTTATTTTATATCGCAGCTGTAATCATTAAAATTTTCTTTATCATGTAACTTTTATTGCACTAAGGTCTTCTGATGTTGAATTTTATCCATGTAGTACATTCTATGATAATTATTGATTATGTCCAGAAACAATTACATGATATATAAAAGCGAAACATTACACGCAGAAAAATTTTCCTCGATTTAAATTATTTATTTAAATATTTCCAAATTTATATTTCCGTTCACAGTTCATTTATCTTATATCTATATAAAGTCGTATTATAATTTTAAAAAATTAATTCGGAAAAGAGAGTTTCAAAATTGTTGTTGTAACTTTTTTGAGCTGTGGCTTATGATGATGGTTTTTATCATTGAATTTCAATTCTGTAAGTATCGAGAAATAGCTAGCCATAGCCTCCACATCCTGACAAGGGCCCTCCTGACAACAAAATTTTGCGGTTCCCTTCCTCTCCACACTTTTTTTACTCTGATGAGCGGAAATTTTGCATGTTTATTCAAGAGAAATTTCACAAGTGCTAAAGAAATTTTTCCTATTTTTTACAAGTTTGAAACTGATTATTAGGTTAAAGATTTATATTGTAAAAAAGAAGCTGGTAAGCTGCGGGTCCCAGGCAGTCTCGGGCTCTCTGAGTGCAGCCAGGCCAGCCACCCCTTTGTGGGGGCCATTATTAAGACTAACGAATTCTATGCAATAGATTTAGGTATAGATGTAAGTTAGAAAACCCGGTAGCATTACAAATTTTATGTTTAAAATAACCTTTAAAAATGTAGGATATGCATTTATTCTAAGGAAGACAATTAACATTTATAGAAAAAATACACTCAATAATTTAAAATTTATTTTTAAAATACTTTTTCGGCCATATCTATGGAGTACAACAATGGTGGGTGTAAGGATTGAACAAAAAGTTTAAATTAAATTTATATTTTCGTGATTATAAATAATATTCGTTATTTTCGTACGCCAGAAGTAGATAGTCAGTACAGAACCAGTACTGGTGTGCAGTACCTCACAATACTGCGTGACAGTACTACGAGGCACTACCGTCCAGTAGTGGCCCAGTACAGATGCCCAATACTGGGGTTCTGGCAATCTTTACTGGGCCAGTACAGCGCCAGTGGTGTATTCCCACCTAGGTAGTCTGGATACATACTCGTGCCCGGTACGCCCCACGCTGTACGGCCCACTGTGCGAGCAGGGTGCGAAAAATGGTTTATATTGCAAACGTTTGCAACAAGAAAAGAATGTTCAAGAAAAATGTAATTTTTCCGAAAGCATATACCCGGCATATCATACACATTATGGCGCTAAATTTGAATTTAAATGTACAAGAGGCTGACTTCGAATTTGGCGTTATTATTTCTGTGACATCACAATTCGATAATGTAGGACTTATTGGCAATCTAATGACAATTTTTGTAAATGAAGTTTTGAAAATGTGCAAACTGTATCAAATCAAAATTTGTACAAATTCAATACGTTAAATATGATAAATGGTTATTCGTTAAAATAGGGCGATATAAAATAGAGCAAATAATAAATAAGGAAAATAGAAAATAGGGCAATCCATTATTCGGAATAATAAAAAAGAGAGACTTTTTTAATAATGAAAATTAGGATCAAACGCAATTTGGAAACATATAGATAAGGTTAAATTTGTATTCAGTTAAATAAGTTTCGGGAAAATAAACAGTAGGGAACGTAGAATTTGCCAAATATTCATAAGCCCTCCAATGACTCCTGCATTGTATATTATAGCAAAGGCCGGTGTCTTTCGCTCGCCTTATGTGTTTTCCGACATTCTCTCTTTTTTTGTGGAAATTTGGAAATCCAGTTTCTAGAATTGGTCGTCACCAGTAAGGTTCATACACTACTTTTGCAGAAAGTGAACCGGTTCTAGTTGGCGCGTTGACGCTGCTCAACAGGCATGCTCGTATCAAGCATAAACGCCACTTAGGAATATGCTTACACAGGCGCGCATACAGACTGCCGCAAATTCTTGCGTTCTCTCGTTTATTTCGCTGTTTTCGTTTGAGCGAATTAGCCATACACGATAAGTGCGCCTGGCCCCTTTATCTAGCATGAACTTTTTTTTTGTCTTTTTTATGCAAAACCTAATCTCTTTAGTTTTTCACAACTCATGTTACACAGTTCACTTCTTCCCTCATGTTGACATTTTCCCGGTTGATTAAGAAAATTCAGCAAAAATTGGAAGGGTTACATTTTTAATAGCTTATGAGCATAATGTAAGAGAACATCAGGTAGCTTACTCTACTAAATAATCAGCACCGGTTTATTCCATATGATATCGCTTTTAATTAAATTTTAATTGGCACTTAAACTCTCCGGGGAGCAGTTTGATGAGCCGATTACGGATTGAGGTTCAGAAATCGTAGAAAACACAACTTTGAATTTGAACCTGCTTATATAATATAGGTAAACAGTTTCTTGAAAATTCAAATAACATGACTAGAAAAGCATGTGAATAAACAGTTGATGTAGAAATATCATGATATTTGACGAGCTTAGTTAAAGTAGATGTTTTCCCTCCACCCAAAAAATTAAAAATGAAAAAAAGAAATCCGTTGGGGGGATGAAAAACGTCCACTTTAACTAACCACGTCAAATATCATGATATATCTACATCAGCTGTTTATTCATATGCTTTTTTAGTTATATTATTTGAATGTTTCATAAAAAATCACTATTTTTGCTTAAAAAGACCACCCAAAAAACCAGTTGGGGGGAGGAAAAATATCCACTTTGACCAACCTTACTTGCTTTTTGTTTTTAGATGATTTTAAGATTAGTCGCGAGTGGTACCGCACACCATCTTTTGAAAAAGACGTTTTTGAAAATGCTTTGTCACCGGCTTATTTCTTCATATTTTTGAAACAAAATTTGGGAAAATGATGTTTACATCATAAACTCTAATATGTAAAATAGTATAATAAAGTTACCTTAACCGGATTAACAAAAAAAATCCCCGTATAATTCCTTATTTAGTGCGTGAAAAGCTGCTTCTCCTTGAAAAAATAATTAGATGTCGATTATATTTGAGAAATTTCTATCATTTTGAAGGTTTTACTCAGTTTTCGTTCAAAATATTGACTGATTTGAATTTTTTAAAACTTCTTTTTGAAATCATTAACGACAAAAAAAATGAAAAAGAACCTTATTTAACTTTTTAAAAAGCTTTACCAATATTTTCGACAGTTATGAAATGAGTTTCTGCATTCAAACGTGGTCTTAGATCTATACAAGATGAATGAAGTTCAGGTCCCCCAAAAGCCACAACTAAGCCCCAAAAGCTGCTACAATTATTATGTACTAAAAGAACAATCCCTTAGCAACCGCTGCTATTTATTCTTATTGAACAAGAGAGAGTTCAGGTGGGTGGAAAAAATGAGTTGTGAAAGGGAACGGGAAAAGGGGAGGGAAGTGTCGAGTGGTTGAGTTAGAGAAGTCGGGTTGAGGTAAGAAAAGAGAATGAGTGACGAGGGAAAGTAGGTGAGAAGGTAATGGAAAGTTGAGAAGAAGTGATGAGGGAATGAAATTGTTATTGACGTTCACATTATTTTCAATTGATTTGAAATAATAGATTAAAAAGGCCAGGAAGCCCATTCTTGTAGGTGCATACCGCTTACTTGGCTGTTTATACGTACACTGTTACCATTTTTTGGGATTTTACCAGATTTGGCCTCTATGCTACTCTTTTACTATACGAGTGTAAGGCAAAATTGTAATACCGGTATTGGAAAGTGAAATTGAAAATAATGTATTTATATTTCGAAGAATACGTGCCGCTTACCATATAAGTATTGCAATTTCACTCAACAATACTGGCATTAGAATTTTATCTTAGATTTACTTTAGTCCGTCCAGCAGATGAGTGATCTTATATATTTAAGTAAGAAAAAATTATGCCTAGCTCATATTGTCTAGCTAGTTGATTCTCCGTGCCTGCGAATTACGATTTTTTTAAACTTTCTTCTGCAATATTGAATTACATATGTGGCAATATTATAATACATCTATGCCAATATTACAATGCAGCATTTGAAAACTACTATAATACTAAACTGCTACTGTTACTTGTATCACGTATTAAAACGTTATCTTAGTATTTGCAAATAAATTCCCAATACATTTAATAGAAGGTTTCAACATGAATTTTGTACACTGCAGGCAGAAAGAAATTAAGAAATCGAGCCTTGATGCGTTCTCAACAAGATAATGCTGAGAGATGTTAAAATAATAATATAATCAAAATTCGACAAGAAACCTAGAAGCTGTAAAATGTGAATGAACCGAGTTATGAACAGTCAATTATGGGTTCTTGGTCACTGTGTTGGGCTAATTTTGTTGCCAAAATTTGTTTGTGGGTATAACTAACTGATCGGGCGATGTTCGCACTATATTTACATCCTTATAGATATTATATTTCCTGCCCAGCATTATATTTATATTAATATATATCATCTGATATCTCTAAATCTATTCCACTTAAGAAACATTTTATACGCAGGATGCTGAACCGATACCAGGAGAACTGCTAACACTGAATCTAAACCCTTATCATGATGATAAATATATGAAAATTACCTGATCATAGATGTTAAAAAGCATAATGTATGAACCCAATATTTTTTATTAGAATGGAAGCTTCTAATTTGTTCGGAACCACCAAGAGCAGCATTTTTCAGTACTCAGAGAACATTTTTCTCTAGAGGTACCGGTCCCACGACTCTGCGGACATGAACAACCCTTGCTAGATTAGTGTTCACCGCATGGGCCACCGAGGCTCTTCCAGAGTGCGAGGCGGGAATCGAACCCGCAAGCCGACAGAGTGGGTCCAAAGCCTACGCTTTAGCCTCCACGACTATCGCCCCACTTAACATTTTTTATTGTTAACTTTAATTTTTGAAAATCCTTTCTTTATTTTTTGTCAGCAATCAGAAAGCCGTTAATATTATAACTTTATTTAATACATTTACAGACAAACAGCGGTCTTATTTGTGTTGCAGCTCATTTGTTATGGTTGCAACTCAAAGCAACACCGAATCGATGTAATTTTGAGGTCCGAAGTTTTTCTTTGCTTGCTCTAAAATTTGGTATCGCATGCTCAGGAAAAAAATACATTTGGAGCGAGAACCTCTTCGACTGAGTGTGCCTTTTTTTATTAACCCTTTAAGTATCCAAAAGTAAAGGAAACAGAATATCTTTTTTTTTTAAATCCAAGAAAGTACTATTTTTTTATATAATAGCATATCAGTAGAAGACTCACCTACACTTTTAGACCTTAATACGCACGAATTAAAAAGTGATACATTTTAAAATGAAAATACGCATTTTTGCGCTCTTTTTTTATATTTTCATTGTTTTAACGTGCTTAACTTTAATATTTAGCTTTATTATCTATTCTACTTCATGAAATATACTTTCAAGAAACTACAAACCAAAAAGCAAGTCGAAATATCAAATAGTTTTATTTTTATAACGGTTTTTTCACTGGGGTACAGGTGTAGCCAGTTTGTACTTTACGACTCTCAAAATAAGTGTGTACTGTAAGGGTTAATTATTATTAATAATAATAATAATAATAATAATAATAATAAAAATAATAAGCTCTAAAAAAGCATTCAGGGGTGACTGTTGTCATATCCAACGCTTGCGGCCGTTCGTAATTGTATACCTACAGCATCATCGCAGGAGGTTTCAAGCATCGTATTACATTAACTAATAACATCATGATTTCATTAGTCACTTGACTTAGTCCGTGGCTATGATGTATAACCGGGCTTACCCGAGTAAAAGTTTTGAATAATATAATATTAATAATAATTCGATATAGGTAAACTTTGCATTTGAAAGTTGTTGTTTACAATATATTGATGTAACAGGATGCTTAAGAATGACTTTTAATGTTTAATGAGGGAAGTAGTGACAAATATTTCTAGTTACTTTTGAAACACTGACTGAGGTATTTTACAGTTAAAATTGTGTTAATTTTAATATCCGTGTTTCTTTTCTAATATTTATTAAACCTTTCCCATCTTTCCCATCTATCTGTTACTTGCTTTTATTTACATTTTTGGTCTAAATACTCATAATTTATGTTTCATCCTTCTCTCTACCCCGATCTCTAATAACCGATTTTCTTTCTTCTATCCATCGCGTTAACTCTACAACCCTCTTTCCTCTTTCTTTCACCTCTTTGTACCACTTTATCGCTAACTCCTCTTGCTTAATTTCTCTTCGGATTGCCATCCTTCTGTTTCTTGATCTGGTTCATCAATTCTTCCTCTGAATCTCTTATCTTACCATATAAGCTGTAGTTCGCCAATCAACCCCTAATGTCCATCTAATATATCTATGTTGCAACCTTTCTATCTGCTTCCTCTCCTTTCATCCCCATACGTCTACCCTATAGCTATATACCAACCATTCCAGGGTATCAAACATCTTCACTCGCCTGTTCCAATCGTCTTAAAATCTTTTTTTCTATCCTCTATAGCATTTTTATTACTTAAGTTGCTTTCAAAGTGAATCCTGAAGATAATATTTATTTGAAGTTGGATAAAAAGCTGTAAACAATTGAAAACTACAGTTATCCGAAGTCAGATAATTTTTATCACGAGGCAGATAAGAAATATCCATCGTCGGAAAATTGTAGTTGTCAATTCTTTGCAAAATTTTTATCCCACTTCAGATAAATAATATTCCTGGGATTAAATGTGTTTTTAATGCTTTAATAAAGCCTCATTACCTTCGTTTTATCCGTATTAAGTTTTAGTTTCTTTCTATCACTATATTATCCGCATATATTAATATATATTTTTCTTCGCCTAACCTCATTGCTCCTTATCCTTTTTTCATTGCCTCTTCCAAATCTAAAATTTATATTCCATTATGTGTGGGCATATAGGACAACCATGCCTTAGACTTTAAGCGAACTTCTTTAGCGATCTATCTTCTATTTGCTCTTCCACCCTAGCCTTATCTTTTCAAAGATCTCTTCTCCTTTTTTTATTGAACCTTCTCTTATCTTACTTTCATCCATGGTTTTATTCATAGTACGTAAATATCATATTTCTTAAACATACGTAAATATATACGTAAATATCATATTTTTTAACTGCTTCTTTCTTTTACCTTTCTGATACTATTGTTAGATATATCTTATACAATATCTGCACTAACGTCATTCCTCTATAATCTTGACCCCCTTCCCCATTTCCGTGTTTCACTATGGGCACCGCAAGCTCTTCTTTCCATAGTTCTGGATAACAAACCCGCTTCCATAGTCTGTTGCACATTATCCACACATACTCCTTCAATTCTTTTCTCTCATATTTCCAAACTTCATTCGAGATTTCATCTACACCTGCTGCATTTCAATCTTTCATTGATCTTAAGAGGGAAGAGTTAGTAAAATGTTAGAGGGTGGGGGTATATGTGAGAAAGAAACGAAAGGGTGGAAGTTAAGATATAGTGGAAAAGAAGAGATATAATGTGCAAGCAGGGAAAACGGAGAAGTTGCTACTGGATTGTAAGGAGAAAGGATGAAAAACGTGATGGAAAAGCGGCTAGAATATGAGGGTGTGATAGTGTAAAGGAAAAGCTATCGAGGTGATATAAGTTTTAAAAACATGTATAACGATTAACAATCGAACAGTTGGGTTCAATAACAGCCTACTTCTATTTTCAGAAGTCACTTATTTGAGTTATTATTGCTCCAAACGATTCAATTATTATCAATTATTATTATTATTATTATTATTATTATTATTATTATTATTATTATTATTAAAAGTTTGATAATCAGTGGTAATCGTATTCTGTATCTATAGACTAAAAAATTCTTTTCTTTTCTTTGAATTAACAAATAATTACATAGTAATGGCTCCTTGCTACCACATTTAGTTAAAACATTTTTTAATTCTGCTTAAACAAATTTTTAAAATAAATGTATCATTTAGACGTATCAATTAAAACAAAACAGCAATAAAATTGCAAGTAAACTTTTGTCTCTTTTGATGTAAAGTGTAACGTCGAAGTTTTTAATCGTGAAACTAATCGTACCGAAAAAATCTAGCCATGCGTACCGATATTATGCTGCTTTTGCAAGTCCCCTGGTCTCGCTATTCATATGGTAAGAGACCTGCCATTCGTATTGAATTTTTGCATGCGCAACCAAGGTCATTTCTAAATCCGCATTCCAAATGTCGCTAAAACTTATTTGAGGAAAACTGTAATGTTTATCCTCTGTGTTTACATAAATGTGGGAGAAAGATAGTTGTGCTTCGAAGTGGGCGTCGCGCGGGAGAAAAACGTGGTCACTCACCGGTAGCGCGATGTGGCCTCCTCGCCCAATCGTCTTCCATAAGCGGCGCGACCCTGCGGCAGTGCAATGTCAGCGGACGATATACGACCACGAGGAGTGTCAGAGACAGGAGACTTTCGTAAAACTGCATCTTCCCGGCACACCTTTTGAATCTCTTCCCGTTTCCTTCCGCGAGGATTCAAATCACCGGCACTAGGTTTCTTTCCACTGCACGTGCACGCACATATGCATATCCTGCGTTTCCTTCTTCCACTCTACATCTCTCGCTCACTCTCTCTTTCCCACTCACTTTCACTCTCCTTTCAGCGATCCGCACTTTTTTCTCTTTCTACATCTACAACTTGCCTTCACTTCAAAGTACAATACAAAGAAGAAAAAAACAAAACGGAAAGATTATTTAGACCATCACGAGATAAGGAACTCTCACTATTTTCCCTAGTATTATTATTTTTTCATCAGAAGTTCTTTTTCTATTCGATAATCCTCTTCTTTGAGAGTATCGCTTATGTCAAATCATCTTCTTCTTTATACATATGTTCTTCTTCCTTTATTTCTTTCGCAGATTTTATTTTTGTCATAAAGTAACTCTTTTTCAAAAATTCCTAGCAAACTTTTGAAAATGTGGTTTCTTGTTATTAATATTGGTTTATCAAGAGTACTCGGGACCACTTGGCCACGGTACAAAAATATCCTTGCATCGTTGCAAGATAACGATCAGTTAGTCGCAAAGCGAGAAACGGTAAGAGCGACGAAAAGACACTCGCGGAATTCGACCGATTCTCGTGAATCGCATTGGACCCGAGGTGAATTAAAAAAGATAAAAATGATGATTAGCAAAATCGCCGAGTCAAAAAAAAATTAAAATCAATCATCTGACACGGAAGGAGCAAAGCACGAGTCACTGTCAATGATTCAATAGATATGCGAGCGAGTGAGCGAAGGACCGACGGAGCATGGATGCGAATGCGCCTGAAGCGAGCGAACGACTGAACTGACTTACTGACTCGCGTGCGGCCTCCGTGCCGGCCAGCGGCCGTCGGCTATTCCTACTGTGTCGTATCTGCTGTCTGTGATCCGCATTATACCATCGAGGGATTTCGTTTCACCCTAGGTGCCGAATACAGAATGCAGATCACCTCTGAATTCTAACGTCTATTGAATTCAAAAAGTTGTATTCAGAAGTCTCTATGGCTTATTATTTTACCACTTCAATAGTTGATATAGGGCTTTATTCTGGTTAAGGGGGAAAATACTGTTGTAATTTTAAAACACTAATTGTCTGCTATTGTACTCCAATATTCTTCTAATTTGCATAAAACACCACAGTTTTATATTCAATCAAACACATTCTCTAACTGTTGCATAACAAAAAAATAACAAGGCCTATATACTTTGGCCATATCAACATTTGTAAATGGCATTTTTTTAATGTAACTTTTAGAAAGTAGAGTTACGTCTGGGCCGCTCATAAACTATAGTTTACTTTTTGGGGGGAGGGGGAAGGGGGTTAAATTCATAAAATTATTATTTGTGACGATGGAGGTAGGTAGTCTTTTAAAAAATGTCAAAATAATGACGAAGAATATTTGCTTTAAAGAGAATTCATAAGAACTTTTATTGTTAGGTGTGTTCTTAAAGTGCAAGGCATATCACAGGATTCTTTGAAGTCTAGCGTCGCACAGGAAACTACCGGGGTCTCACACCATCTCCAGGGTAATATCGTTTTTGGCGTACTTTAGGATCCCTCCAGTGCGTTCCTCGCGGACAAGACATCTAACCTATTTATTCGGTGTATAAAACAAGTTTTCTCAGAGGAACTCTGGTTTTAGAAGTATTTGAAGGACGTGTCGGCTGAAGGAATTTCGAGAGTTTCCCGTCCGGCTACCGAACCATTGAACACGAGCAGAATTTCCCGATTGTCTCCCGAGAGTTTTCCATTGAATTTCCGAGTGTTCCACATCTCATTTCTGTCAGTTTAATAAAAGATTAATCCTTACACCTTTAGAAACCCCATGAAATGATTTCAAATTTCTTAAACTTCCTGAAGTCCTAAAAATCCTATAGAATGCCTTGAAATCTCTTGAAATTTGTTGAATATAGGTATAGGGATATGGGGCTTAAAATCAAGAGGGGCTTGCTGAAGAAGAAAGGAGGGGCGAGAGTGGAGTGAGTAGAAAAGCACATTATATTGGGAGCTGATAAGTTCCATATATTCGGGGGTTCTAGGGCAGGGAGTCGGGGTACATTTATAGAAGAGGGTTGGTACGGGAGGTGTGGAAGTATAAAATGACGATCATGGGTTATAAAGGTAAACAGAAGGCATGAGGGAAGGATTATATTGAGGGAGCATTGGTACAAGTAATAAGAATTATGGGTAAGATGACGGCATGGATGAGGCATAAAAGGCAAAGACAAAGATGATCAGAGAGAGCATATCAGTAAATGCGACTAGAAACAAGGTAAGTGAGGTTGTCGGTAAGGGGTGTATGGGAAAGCGGTTAAGTGCCTGGGTTTAGGAAATAGGGCTTCTCGTAGTGAACTGCTTTATTGCGGCTTTTCTCGCTCGCTTGTATGCACTTGCATTTCACTCATGTACATTAAATTAGATGTACAGGGTGCATTCAAATTAAAAAAAAAAAATAATAATTTCAAGCTATGGTCGACTTAGCTAGTGCATTATTGGTCTGCAAATAATGTTAGAATCTGAAATATAATAATATAATTAAAAATACTATTTTAAAATACAAAAATAGGATAAAAAGGATTTTGATCAATGAATATTGAGAAACAATCCGATGAAAATCACTTGCAACAAAAAGGAACCACTCTTGTTCAAAGGAAACTTAAAACGATGAACAATTTTTAAAGTAGATTCTGTTTGGATCTCCAAAGGATCCAAATTTGATAGACCCTCTTTTCAAAGAGCCTATTTTTCGGTTGGCCACGTTGACATTTTATCTAATTAATAATAGAACTTTTACTTCACAGCACACGAGTAATCGAACGCTGATGGAAATAATTTTATAAAGAGAATTAAGATACAAAGTATTATCATAATTAAAATAGGTATAATGGCTTGATAAATGTCTTCTGCAGGTTATGTAGCAATCTTGCGAACAAAAAGGCCCATTCATATTCAAGAAACTTTTCGTCTTAAATCATCGGGCGATAACTGCAGTCTGATTAGAGGTCTCGCCCAGGCCTGGTTTTATTTAGTGCGTCTAATCTGGAAGATCTGACCTGGGCCAGGTTAGTGCCAATACTGAAAAGTAGAATGTCTGGCCTGGGCCAGGCCAGCGCCAGAACATTTTCTACATGGCTGTAAATCTATCACTAACTTACCAAGCCTACTTTGAAAGCGATTTGTTTGTGAACGCGTGTTCACGTTGTTCTTTTCAAGGTCTCTAAAGGAACCCATTTTGGGTGTCTACATGTTTTTATTGGAGTTCAATTTCTAAAATATACCAACGTTTATTTAAGCCGCAACTTTAGTGAACCCCCAGTTTTTTCTGTGTAAAACGAAAATATGGTTGAGTACACAAGTTTCTGGCTGTTCGTGCGAAAAAAATCTAGCTATTTGTATCGAAATTTCGGTACGCAGCGCCATAGCTTTTAAAAAACTAGAGAGGACAGGAACTGGTCGGGAACCGACCGGGCTACATTTTTCTCGAATCACCTACTCCGGAGCCGGCCGGTTACTGTCCAGCAGGGTTGGTTACTGGTTACTTATAATACTCGACGTACTATACGTAGTTTTCTATGTTCGAATGGAAACTTTCAGTGCTCATGCATCCATTCAGAAAACTACCTCAAAAATACCTATATTCTTCTTGGTGTTTTTTGTGGTTGCCATTTTCTCTTTTTAACTTTTCATTGTAAAAAATAGTAAAAAATGTAATGAGTAGGCCTATAGGAAAAATGTGGACCAATTGTCCTAAGAACACATCAAAGTCGTGAAAGAAAAAAGTGCTGCTTTGTGCATGATTTGTGATATTTATTTATTTGTGATTATTTATTTTATTTTATTCGACTCGGAAATCTCGCACCAAATATCAATATTTAAACCATTTTTAAATTTAAATAAATATTAAGGCAGTTTGAGGTTATAATTAGGGAGACCTTGACACTTAAGTTCGGCTTCGCACCTCGAGCGAGGAGGCACATTGCACTTACGTCGCGTCATCTCTTTGAAGTTCACAAACAAAATCTTTATCAGTAATTAACATCAACCTTAGTTCAGTAATCAGTTTAAAAACCCCATTTGGTGTGTGGATAATTATTATTTTAAATTTAAGTATGCTGTTTTGTATACATTTTTTTTTCATTTCTTTCTTCCTGAATTAAAATCACCACGTGGTTTCCAAATGGCCAGGAGATTCTATCAACAGTCATTGAAGTTCTATACCAATTTCCTCGCCAAAATTGGTTAACTTGATTTGACTTTTAAAGTTCAGCGCATTTTTTACGATGAGCCTTAAAAGACAAAACAAGTTACCAATTTTTCGCCTGAAGCAACATATTTTAACCGCTTTATGGCCGGATTACCCGACCGGATCTCAGCAGGCAGTGAAGCCGGGATCCTACCAGTTTACCGTGACGTTTTTACCCGAATCCCGGCCAGTTTCGCCAATCAACGCCCGGCTAAAACCGGGACCATATGAGAGGGACCCGGCCGTTTCCCTGATTGGATTACTACACGGGACTATTTATAGACAAAATAAATTATTTCTGAATTTCTAATGTAGTTTGAAATTAAACACTATTAAAAAAAACTCTTTGAATTGCAAGTCGTCAAATGACCTCAATAGACTGCTCCATGGCCTTTTAAAACAATCCAGTGCACTATCCAGTACACAACAGTGTACTAGTTTTATTGCATATCTGCAATTTACAGCAATAATTGTAGATATTCAACTAATATTAAGCCGTTCTCTGAAAGAACAACTTAAGCCGCCTCAAGTTGTTTTTGAGGAGAACGACTTTTCGGATTTTCTGACATCTAAACTTGATCTTGCCACGGTTTTTGGATTTTTTCAACTTTTGGATATTCAGTGCATTTTTTAAGTGTGTGCATCCGGTTGGATGCTCAGTTCGTATGGCTGTAGTCGTGTCAACAATTGACCATTTCGAGAACATGATTTTTTTATCTCTAAACAAATTACTTGAATGAAATCACTTTACTATTAGAATGGTATTTAGCAAGAAAAAATTGTAATGAATAAGAATTTATCTGTAACTTATAACGTTTAAATCATTTTTAAATCTAATCCGGAACAATAATTTGCCTTTTTATTACTTTCCTGTATCACCTACATGCAAAATATGTAATTTGTTTAGTAATGTGTGATGATAATAGTCTCTAAAAAGTATTCTTTGTGAAAAAATGTATAACTTTTGAAGTAATTGTTTATAACAACATACATAAATGATTAAACTCTAATTTTATTTTGAAAGAAAAATTTTAAAAAACATAAACTTAAAAAAGTCAACTCGTGTAGGAAAATTGCCTAAAAAGGCTTAAAATAAAGTATGTTTCCAAAAATTAATTTGTTTGAAAGCACATACTCTAGAACGTCAATTTCTGTAACATATTTGCACAAAGGGAGTAAAAATGAGAGAAGATGCAAGATGTAAGAAAGTAAAAAAAAGGTTGAAAAAAATAAAATAGACAACCAAAGCCCCTCGCTCTCTTTTCCTTATTCTTTATTTTTTTATACAACTAGGGATCAACATTTTTCGAAACCAGTTTAGGCTTCCTCATTAAAGAATGTTTTACCAGGAAACTACAAGGCAATTTTTACATCGTATTCACGTTTTGTGCAATTATGTTACACAAATTGATTTTCTTGTGTATATTGTGTTTTTAAAAAGCTGATTTTTGTAAAAAAAAACTTCTTTTTATGGCTTTTTCTGCAATTTTTTTAGACATTTTGACGTTTTTGAATTTATGTTCTTTAACATTTTCTTTCAAAATTTAACAAACAGGTACATTAAATCACAGACGTTGATTCCGTTCTCCAAAGTTCGGTTCTTTATCACGCTTTCAAAAGTTCAGTCCTTGATCAACACTTTACAATTTTATTATTTCGCCTTATTTTATCGAGAGATGATATTATTAGATAAAAAATTAAAACCCTATTCAATTTACTTATAACATCTGAGAACATTAAATTTATTTTTCTTTTGCCGTTTTCTCGGTTTTTAATTTTCAGACATAAGTTGCTCTTGCAGGGAACGGTTCCACTCAATTCACGAAAGAATATTTTTTATTGCAATTACTCCATTAGAAATTAAATATAATTCACCGTCATTGAATTTAATTGCGTTAAACCAAAATTGTTAATTGGCGAATTATTTTCGCAATTTCAGTCAACCGATCGATTTCAATTGACTCCTAATTTTTTTGCAGGGACTCTTGTAATTAAGAATGAACAAATTATTAAAGAAAAACTAGAAACTTTTTATTAGTAAATACTTACGTATTGAGACTTATTTGATGATTTTGATTCTAAATTAATATCACAGGGAAACACTATATTCATGCAATCTATGATTTCAATTACAATCCAGCTGACATTTTCGTAAATACATTTTTCAAGAAAAAAATAAAACTGATCATTTCCCTGAAGTATTTATGTGTTATAAGTGTAAAACATTGAAGTTTTAGAATTATAGATGCTACATTACCTGCTTTGAATTTGCGGTATTCCTTTAAATATTCAAATCTATTATCTTTTTATATCGTATCTTAACTGGCTACATTTCATTTACTCGCAATTGAATAAGTTAGTAAATAACCACCTATTTATGTAATCCTAACTTTATTTTTGTTTATCTTAGTAGGGAAATGTAAACTGAGAAAGTATCCTTTTAGTTTATAAAACTTCCTAGAATATTGTATAGTGTTCTGGAATTTGTTTAGAAAATTCTACAATATTTGTTGGAAAAATTCAAATTACTATACTCACCCAAATTTCAATGTTCAGTTTGCCAATAATGTTTTTAATGTTTAAAAGGAAAACGGTGAGTTCTATAGAAAAAAAAAGTTTCAAGAGAATTTGTAGGCCTTTTTGACAAACTATTTACTTTGTAAAATTGTTTTCTATTTTGCGTCGCGAGACTGATAATTTAAAATATCGATTTTTTAATCCCAGTTTATATTTCTTTTAAGAAGAACTTTTTTCTTCTCTACACTGAGAGACTTTTTGTTTAGAATAAATGAAGAAACTGAATTATAATTTAGTATAATATCGTTCCAAAATAGGGAAAACCGAGGTTTTATTACACTTATTCGTATTACAATACCGTAGTTTAACCTTATCATACGAATATTTAAAACACGAAATTGAATAAGAAAAATAGTGAATATCATAATCTCCAAAACGTATTTTGGAAATTGATAATGTCAATATGAAGTTCACAGAAACCTGAGACGCATAGCAAACTATGAAATCGTTATTTTTGATTTTTCATATAGTTTCGTTTCAGAATGCTCCTCGATTGTTTTCGCCATTTTTCGATCAAGTCGAAAGGTTATGTTTCACAGCATTTTAAATAAAACTCAACTCTTTCTATTTTAAATTCCTACTATGGGATTTAAAATGTTAGGAATTCTTTCTCACTCAATTTATGCTCAAAAGTTATAATATTTAATTCAATGAGTACAATTTATAAAATATTAGACCTAAATACACTCAAGTTTATTTTACTGAGTCGCTGAGATATCAAATAAGAAAATGTTATTCGTAAAAGAATATTATCAGTTCCTTTAAAAAAAGAATCTTTTTTTATTTTGAGATTATTTTTTAATCTTAAAATAAAAAATTTTAAATAGGGACACTAAACAAGTTATTCGTTCCAATCTATAGGTTTTACTTATGAATATTTTATGATTTACTCTAATTGAGTTGTAAATTTTTTTACCTCAATTTCATCGAAGAAGTCTTTTTATTTAATTGTTGTATTAATTAAATATTAAAAATTGCAATTAAATAAATAATTCTATTTTTAATGTTAGCAATTTTTAGAAATTTATTATGTTTGGATTATTATTTTCCAATGTTTTTGATTATATAATAATAATATAATAATTTATATTATTAGTTTAT
>JAAAKG020047455.1:0-18587 GCA_010014905.2 Druon quercuslanigerum
GAAAAGAGAAGGGGGGGGGGGGGGGGAAGAGGGGGGGGGGGGGGGGGGGGGGGGGGGGGGGTGAACGGTCAGGTGGTTCGAAAAACAAACTTTTTCGAATTCGACTTCGGTTCGGGGTGGAAAATGTTGTGTCTGTTGTCAGTATCACCTATGAAAAATCTCATTTCGATCGGACAATATCTTTGGTTCCTACAACGGCCTCGAAAATTGAGAAAAAGTGTTATAGCCCCTTAAGCTTAGGCAATTCGGAAAACACACTTCCTGTGCACCTTTTTTTGCCAATGTGATGCAAAGCGAAAAAAAAGATCATAGAAACACAGTAGAAACCTTCGCTAACTATATTTGGCCTTGGAAGTGTTTCATTCACAATATCTAATTTAGTGCATAAGTGCACATTTTCATAGAATTTACATGTAGTCCTTCGCCCTTCTTTCAGAAAATAATTTTAGGAAGAAGACTCAGGATTCAGCACGTGAAGGTGATTACATATTGAATCCCGCCCACTCCCTAGCCAACCAATCAACCATAAGGGAGCTTTGCATCTTAAAAGTTGCAAGCATAATCTTTCTTGGATCTAAATTTTTTTATTTTAAGCCGAGAAGATATGGTATTTCTCATAAAGCCATCTCTTTCTTCCTGGCCACACACTTTTTTTTAGGCCTGTGTGACAAGTTGCACAGTACGCTCTACTGCCTGTGTATGGCAGGGATAAGGAGGGAGTTTTTCCTTGAACTTATTCAAGGAGTTAATGGCCTCCTCCATATCTTGCTCTAAAAGATCAGCCAGAGTAGGAGGAGGAGTTCTGGATAATCTTTTGCCTTGAAGTTAATTTTAGTAATAGGAAATTTTCTATTGCTCTCTTTTTGATTTTTTTTTAACTTTTTTGATAATATCAACAGCTTGTCTCTTTATTTGCTGCCTGGGATCTACGAGCATTGCCATGAGTAAGTTTTCTGGATGCAGTGCATACGCATTCGTTTGACTGCAGGGATCCACTGCGGCTTCACACCATTTTTTTGGTAAGAACCTGGACTCACGGATGGTTTCCCGTACGTGAAAGCTACTATGATTAAATTGCCAATTCTTTTTTATCACGAAACATACTTTTGCGTAAACTCGCATTAAATACTCTGCCAGGATTCGTAGATTTTTGGAAGCATTGCGTTCCGACACGTATAAACGAAGAATCCTATTCGCAGCTGTGAGCCACCGAGCATGACAAAGCGCACCTGGTCACAAGATTGTCTAGAACAATGCCGGTGCAAACAGCTTGGTACATTTCCAAGAGTTATTTTTGATCAGTACTGAGACATTCTGGGTCTATATCAGGTAGGTCAACAACTGTTTTCTTAAGTTTCACCACTGTTTTCTGCTCACAGGTCTTCATTTTCTTCCCTATAGGACCAGAAAATGAAGCAGATTCCGTTGTAGTACTTTCAAGGTGGGTAATGACATGCATTAGAGGAAGTTCATTAAAATGTAAGAGACAAATTTGCCACTGAAGACTGTGACCCAAGTGTTTTTCTATTAGTGTATTAACGCCACCAATATGACCTGTATTTACAGATGTACCATCAGCACCAATAAATTTTATTTTGTTTAAATCGTATCCATTCTCATGAAGATAGCTCAAAAAATGCTGTTGCAGATATGCACTGCGCTGCCGCTACTGGGGGTAACATGACCAATGTATTTGCTACCTGGTTCCGATACAAGGGATTTATGTTCTTCTACCACTGATTTTCTTTTGCGAGATACATCTTCTTTTTCGCAATACATTGTTTCGTTTTTCTTACCATCAAAGTATAGTGCAAGGAGAGAGACGGATCTATAATGTTTCTTGTATCGCCACCTTTGATAATCCCAAAATCTTCAAGGGAAGAAGAAGCAATTTACTATCAGCGGTTATTACCGTTTCCTCCAATCGTTGCCGCATTTGCGTGTGAGGTTTTGAACGCAGCTGACAATACACTGCAAAGTCTGGGTCATATGCATCAGCTGTGATGCAATTTTCGATGCTGTTGTGGAAACCAAAGATATTGTCCGATCGAAATAAAATTTTTCACAGGTGCTACTGACAACAGACGCAACATTTTCCACCCCGGGCCGAAGTCGATTTCGAAAAAGTTTGTTTTTCGATCCACCCTACCGTTCATCCCCTCTCTTTTTCATTAATGAATGCGCACGCATTTATCGTTTTTCCTTCAAGCCGATCCCGTTTCACGTAATCGTTCATTTGGACACTTAAATCTAAAGCATCGTCAGCAAAATAACATTAATAAAAAACAAACATAAAGTCATATATTTTGAAACAGAAACAAATATCTTCACTTCATTTCTTTTTGGAAAACGAAACAATCTTTCGAAAATTTCAGCAGTTCAGTTAATTATATATAATTATCTAAAATGCTTCAGTGCCCTCGTAAATGAAGGAATCTTTTAAGAAATTTAAAGATTGTTTCGCTTTACAAAAAAAGGCTGTGAAGATATCTATTTCTGTTTCAAAATAAATCACTTTATGTTTTCTCTTTATTAAAGTTATGTTGCTGATAATGCTTTGGATTTAAGTGTCCCACTGAACGAATGCTGTGATTGAAAAAAATGTATTGGTTTCAAAATTTCTTGAAAAGTAACAGCTAACTATGCCCTCTAAACGATTGGATACAAACAAATTTTTTGAAAACAATTGTTTATCTTTATCGCGTGGTACTTTTTTGGTTTGGTTTTCCCAATCCTGGTGGATCGAATGCTTAGAGTAATAAAAAAATTGTTGTTTCACATTAATTATTTTTTATTTGATCGGTTTATCAAACTTTTGGTTCTTAATTCTATTTCAATTAACATTATTTGGATTTTTTCTTCTAATTCCTGATTTATATAATACAACTTCTTTCTTGTTTCCATAGGTCTCCTTTATATTCTATATTGTCTTAGTTTTTATTATTTTTTAAAGAATTTTTCCATACCTATTTTCTTTTAACTTTTTTCATACTGTACATATTTTCTTATTCACATGCTACTTATTAGTTTCCAGATTTCGAAGTACAATATTTTGTATTTAAGACTATTCTAATTTTTTGCTCTTATAATATTTAGTTTGATTTTGAGTATGGCATTGTCTTTCGTTTCCTTTAAGCTTAAATCTCAATGATGACGTTTCCAAATCGAATTTCTATAGAATTGAAAGAAACCATCTATTACCTATTTCTCGGGTTATTCCATGTTGTGCAAAAAGTCTCCTTGTAAATATTTAAAATTCAATTGTTGAATAGGCTGCGCACCTTTTATTTGAGTGTATTTGTTTGAAAGCATAAATGGCTTTGTTTTGTTTCCAGTAATGATATTTGTTCCACTTAAAGACAGAATATTATCTTCAATTAATTCATGATTTATAATTTCGGGCTCCCTAAACTTAAGAGTTAAATTTTCTCATTTTGTATATATTATTATATTGCTCTTCAGTTCTCTCATAGAGTAGAGCTTTGCGATTTCGCCAATGACATCTATGCTGTTTCTATTATTTTCAAAAGTGCGAATTATTGATGTATCTTGAATATCACATTGATTTATTCCTTTGATATTCATTCCTATGAGATGAGGAAATAAAATTACAAGCCCGTTGTTTTTCTCTGAATAGTTTCCAAAGATCCTTGGTATTAAAAAACTGCTCCTTTTGACGAAATTGTTATATTGATCATGTCAGCGATACAATATTTTATAGATTCATGCTCAAAAGTACTGAAGATATACATTCCAACTCCGTTTACGTCATTACAATAGATTAAATTTTGAAAAGATAAATGAGAACTTTCATCATTTTGACTAAGGGTGTGACCCAATTTTTTTGTAATTATTTTCTTCATAACTAGATTTTATGTGAGGCATTTTTTCTATTATATGTATGATTTTATTCTGCATTTGTCTCTTTTTGAATTTTGAGATTATTATTTATTATTTCTCTTTCTAAATACTTTGAGATTGGTGCCCCTAATTTTGTAATTATTAAATCTTTTTTATACCCGAGGCTTACAAGTTTCCCTGGTCCTTGCAACTACAGTATAAATCGTTATTTTCACAGTATTTGTTCCAGACTACGTAATTGCTTGTTTCCATAATTATTGCGCAAAGTATCGTTTGGTTGATCGTTATGACTTCTCGTCCCATTTTGTCCTTTTTGCAGGACTTGAATTTCTTGAATTATTATTTTCGCGAGTATAAATACCATTTTCTATGCTACCATTCGAAGATCTTGCATTATAATTATTTTTTTCAAAACCAGACGGTTTTTGTATCTTTATATGCATGTTTGTGGGACGTGAACTTTTCGTTTGTCGGAGGGGGTATTTTGCCGGCCGAGACCATAAAAGTATACTTTTACGGAGTGCACGCATGCGCTTTTAGTCCAAGTGGTAACACTCCTGGCTCTCTCTTTTGACGCATGCGCAGTTCATATGTCTAATGTTTGTAGATTGCAATACTATGGCTGGTATAAAGCTCACGTCTTACATTTAATGATAAGTTTAATTTTAGTTATATTTATTCAAAATTATTGTGTTATATTTATCCTTCCGGGGGCTTCCCCCCTGCCCTAAGGGAGCCCCGCCTTCCCCCCCCCCCCCCCCCCACCAATTCTGCACTTTACCTCCGGCATCCACTCGCAAACGGAAACCATTCTGTTTTTGCATAAAATATCGTGTTTCACTCCTCAGCAAACCTTTGACGACCTCAACCGCTCTTTACAGTACTCGGCTATGAGCGCGCCTTTAGCGTGCGCATGTACGCCTCGTACTGCAAACATCAACTTCGGCCGTCAAAGCCGTGGTTTGCTGAGTCGTAACACAATAGATTGATAAACGTTTATTTTTCAGCTTGCTGGCCTTAAAAAATTGACTTGCTTACACTTCCATTTTTACAGAATTTTTTTACAACTCTTTAAAAACTAACATCTATCCACACATTATCTCTAAGCCGACCTTGACTTCCGCGATTCGCATCGCCTCGCATGCATGTCGCTACTTTCTCGCCTCGCACGTATGACGCTATTTTCTCGCTTTGCCTTGCCTTGTCAGCCTCTGCCTCCGCAGCTAATCCCTAATCCTTATCTACTATTTACAATATGTACAGTTTTCCTAAATCTATTTCCTCTCCTATTGCCCCCATGCCACTTCCCTTTTGTCCTCCCTGTCATGCAACAATACGTCCATGCTTATCCCACTCCTTTCCACCTCTTCACACTCCTCCAACCAGTGTTCCACTTTTGCATCCCCCTTCCCGCACAATTCACACATTCTCTTCTCTCCAGAAAGGCAGAACCTATTATAATTCTCCATGCATCCGCATCTCATTCTCGCTATAAGTTCCTGACTTCCTTGCTCTTCTTTCTCACACAAATATTGCGCTATCTCCCTGGCCATAATCCACATATAGTTCCCATTAAACCTTGATTCTCTTATTCTCTCCTCCCCTGCTTCCTTCTCTCTCTCCTTTTAACCAACTCATACACCCCCCTTCCTTCCTCATGCATCCTTCTCACTTCATCCATCTGCAATCCATTCGTTCTAAAATACCTTTCCCTTTCCGCCTCATACCTCCCACCCCTACGTCTGTTCTCCTTCTCCCACCAACATTCCCTAACCAGCTTACTTCCACCCTCTTCTAAAAATTTCTCCTCATATTTAGACGCTCGACTTAACGTTATACTCCCTAAACTCGTTCTTCCTATCTCCCTCCTGACAATATATTTCGGCGTATTCCTTTCTAACCCCAATGTCCACTTACATACCTCTCCTGTATCCTGCTTACCTCCTCGCTTACTTTCCACCTTCAAACCTGCACTCCGTAAACTAAGACACTCATCACTAGCGAATCAAACAATTTCATTCTCCTTACCAAATTATCTGCACCACAATTTGGCTCATAATTATGAGACCGATCGCCGAAATCATTATAACCTGATTTCCGATTATCAATACTTGGATTTTGGCAGTTTTCAAACCCGCGACTTTGGTAGCCAGGACCTCTACCATCAAAATTATCTCGATTTTATCTGCTTTCAAAACCTTGATTTTCTCATCGTGATACCCACGATCATGATAGTTCTGATTTTGATTTCTCGACGATCTTGACCATCATAAACGCGGCTATAACTGTTGTCCGGTTGATTTTAATAGTATTGATCACTTCGCCTATAGTTGTCACGGGGTGATCTACTGTTTTCATAATTTGCTCTTCGATTCTCGCTCTTGTAATTATTTTGATACCCGCGTGGATTGCCTAGATTATAATAGCGATTATTTTCTCTAAAATTATTCCTGCTATCATGGCGATAATTATTCCTTTTCACAATCGTTTTGGTTATAAACGGAACTATTGCTTGGTAAATATTGTTCCTTATAATTCAGTGGTACTGCTTAATCCAAAGATTCCACAAACTTTATAAATGCCTAACAAGTTTTCATATTTTGAAGAACACACACGGCCCTGACGTCCTCTCTGAAATGTCTCGATAGACAGGTTATTATTTTACATTCACAGGGTGAAGGAATTAAGTCTCTAGCATTATTTATCATTTTAATTGCGTATTATGATCTAATTAGTTTTGTAGGTAAATAATAATTATAAAGCTGATTTTTTCCGATTTTAAATGTGATGTCATCATTTCAAAACTTTTTTATGAGCTTCAATTTAAGTGATACAATGTCGTGACCCATATTTTCTCGTACCATACTCCACCACTCTTACCATGCTTTCTAAAATTGATTAAGTCACAAAATAAAAATCTATGTCCTAACATGTAAAGCTTTAATATATTCCTCAACATTGTATTGTTCAAAAACATCATAGGACGTTCACGGTTTGGGCCAGAAAACTTTGAAACTGAATAATTTTTTAGTAACGGAATTCTGACATTTGTTGACCTATATTTCGATCCATTCGCATTTCTAATGTAAATTTTTAAACTTCTGCTTCACTATGATTAACAAGTTTTCATGAAAAATGTGCTTGTCTAAAATCTTATAAGACTGTAAAAGTGTAAATGAGTAAATTTTGTATTATAATTATGTTACAGAGGAGTGGTTTATAAAAACTGAAGCAGTTCCCATCGCACACGAGTGGATAGTAGAATGTATTAGTCAGTACAAATTGGTTTCTATACTCGACTATCTTCAAGCAATTATGCCACAAGACGTTTCAGCCGTTGGTTTTCCTGCAGAGCTCCTTCTGGACGAGGAAGATGAATCCGACTGTGAATATGAGGACTAATTTAACGTTATTGCTATAAATACCGGATTCAATATCTAATATCAGTTCTGACTTCTGACATTTTGATTCTGCATATATGTATGTATATGGTCCGATAAAGTATTTCTTTAAATTAAACTGAATACTCTTAAATTTTTTAGTAAAGCAGAGCGTGAATAAGAAACAACATTCACTATGTGCCTTAAAAATCATTTACTGGATATTGGTCACATATATTAACACTAATTTATTTGACATAATTGTTTTTATGGTTTAGACAAAGCAATTTTCTGGTGGTCATGTACTTTATTGTAAGGATTGGAATAAATTTTCGTTATTTTTCTAATAATAGATTTGATTGTTCTTGTATTTTCGCCCACTAGAGCGTAATTATGACATAACAATGTATTTTGTGACTCAATAAGAGATACTCCTTTACAGGCTTTTCAGGAGATCTTACTTGATAATTTAAGTGTATGTGACACACTCAAATACCTATATTACCGACTTCATTTTATCCGTTTACTGAATTTTTTTAACCTAAGAACTTTTAAAAAAAAATAAAATATCGAGCTGAAACTTTGGGAAATATATTAGAGTAAAATAAAGCACGTTAAAGTATTTCATTTGGGCTTCTAAAAATAAAATAATTCATTCATAATAATTCAAATAATAAAATAATACTCTGAAAATTATTGCCGAACAACTTAAAACTGGGTGCCTTAATATCGGCCTCAAACATTGAGAAATGCAAGAATGAAAATAATAATTTAATTTTAATTAATAACAAAATTTAATATTAAAAGAGGTAAAAGAAATATTTCAATTATATCTTATCCGGCACACAACGAAGGACTTACAGCGCAGGACGAGTCAGCTGTTTGAGCCTCGTCTAGTGGCCGCTATGTTTCAGATTTTCGTGAAACGTTACCAGCTGACGCCGATGGAATTGATACTCGAGTCCTTTGTTGTGGGCCGGATAAGATTTAGTTGAAATATTTTGTTTTACATCATTTATTATTTAACTTTGTACTTTAACGTAGTTTTCTGTCGGCTCTTGTATTTCTCAAAGTTTGAAGCCCATATTTTATGTGTAAAAAAAGTTCGGACTTTCAAAGAATGTCGAGGTTCAGAAAAACGATATGAAAAAGGATCCCCACTTTAATTTGTTCGAAAATAATTTTCAGTGAATTTCCTACCCAAATGATGTACTTTAACGTACTTTATTTTACTCTAATACATTTTCCAAAGTTTCAGTTCAATGATTTATTTTTAAAAAAAGTTCTGAGGTAAAAAAAATGCAATGAACTGATAAAGTGAAGTCGGTAATATAAGTATTTCGCTGTGTCAAATGTCCTTAAGGAAATTAAAATTGAGACCATTGTTTGGGATATTTTCTTTGTAACATGGAAATTTTTGGAACCGAAGAACTGTTTTGTATTTATAATGTCTGCGAGATGTAAAAAAAACGTAAATAGAGATAGTTTACTGTCGCCTCTTGCATTTCTTGAAGTTTGAGGCCGATATTTTACATATAAAAAAAGTTCTTGGATTCAAAATATTTCAAGGTACACAGAAAATATGTCAAAATATTCCCATTTTTAGTTTCTTCGAAAATAATTTTTAGCAAAATTCTTAATCAAATGAAGTACATGAACGTAGTTTATGTACTTCATTTAGATAATTGTTTGCGATTACCTTGTAAAATATTAGTTTAGAAAATATGTTGAAAGGAAAACTTGGAGAGCGATGGAAGGAACATATTTTATCAATATAAGCCTTTTAACTGTTTCGCGTACCTCAAATTTATTAATTTAAATTTTTAGTGGAACAAACTGGAACAATTTAAAAAAAGAACCTCAACATAGTGTGGTATGTTAAGGCGTGTGATACTTGTCAGCGTACGAAAGTTTCTCAACAAGCCCCATCTGGGTTGATCCATGGATTGTATGGGGCCGTATACACGAAGTAGGGCGGGTAACAAATATATTATCGTCTTCCGCGACTACTTTTCTGAGTGGATCGAATGTAAGGCCCTTTGTGAGGTCAATGCCAAAAATGTGGGTGCTGCCTTCGTAGATCTAATCATCTCTTGTTGGGGGAAACCTGAACTCATCCATACGGATAACGGTACTGAATTCTTCAACAAAATCGTGGCACAAATAACTAGTTTCCATCGTATAAATCATTCCAAGAGTCTGAGGTACCATTCTCAGGCTAATCCGACGGAGCGGATTAATAGGGCTCTAAAATTTATGACGAGAGCGTTTGTGGATAAGGATCAACGCGACTGAGATGTACAGCTACATGAAGTCAGGTTTGCGCATAATTCCGCGGTTAATTTTAAAACGAAGGTTAGTTAGTTCGTTTTAAGACGGGCGGGGAGCCTCTATGGAGCTCCACTGGCGCTCAAGCTATAAAGTCTATTGTGCCACACCCTTACCCATCGCTGTCAGTCCTTTACCCCATGCCTCTTGATGAAGCTCAGTATGTCAATCACCGACAGCATTGTAACTTCCTAAGGTTTCATAAAATAGGACCCAAGGGTTTGATACCTGAGCCTAGCTAACGCCGAGAACTGGCACAGTACATGCAAAGATGTTTCATCATCCCTACCGCACCTCCTGCACTCTGTCGAGAGGTTATACCCCATTTTGAACATATGGTAGTTCAAGTGGTTATGCCCAGTGAGCATCTGAACCACTGTCCTTACGTCTTTCTTTGGCAATCCTAGGATTTCCCTACCTCTTTCCATTCTGTATGTATAGCTCAGGATGGACTTCGCTTGTGGGCAGTAGCGCCGAGTAGGTTCAAGTCGACACCCGCCCTGTGTGTCGTTCCAGTTTGGCGGCACGGAGCAATCGTGCGACACTCTGAGTCACATGTCGTTTGGGTGAATTCCGCCAATTGCTTTCTTCTCATTTTTCCTGCCTTAACGAGCTTGTTAGTTACTTTTGGCGTCAATAAGGTAGGACGGCAAAAAATGTATTTCTGAGTTAAAAGTGCGGTTTTATTCTGATTTCTTTTCTTCTACTGTAACCTTGCTTCATAGTGGGCGTGCGCAATTCCTTCGATATTTTTGTCTTTGTTTTTACGTAATGTCAATATAACAAACTCCTAGGGTTTTCTTGTAAATAGTATTTTATGTAATCTCTGGTATCGTAATTCTAAGAAAATGTGACGTTCTCGTTTACAATTTCTTGAGCTAATTTAGAACATATTTATTTTAGTTAGTTCTACCTTTTTTATGCAAATTACGCCGTGTTAGTTATTCTTATTCGCTTGTGTGGTACGTTATACTTGTGGCTATATTTTAGTTTAATTTATTAATCGCTTCCTTTGTTTCTTGCTCACGTGTGGTGAATGTTGTATCAAATCACATCAATGCGATGCAACGGCGTTTTTGCCATTAAGTCTTCATGGACTTATTTTATTAATTTAAAATTCTTTACTAAGAGCGTCAGACTATCGTATAAAAATGTTGACGCTGTTACATGTCGGTGCTTTATTCGTGGCTTGAACGTGTTCCACGTATTTTTTCAAATTTGGTATAACTTTTTGCATTCTTCGTTAAACTTTTAAGATTTCAATCTAACGAACCTGACAGAACTCCAGTGGGTCACATGAGCCTAATCACAGCATTTGGGGTGAATCAAGATAGGGTCGTAGCTCCGTGTTGAACAGGCGCATAAGCATCTAATTGACGTTAGGACCGTCCATCGAGACCTGCAAGATTCTATTGGATATCGATTTCATTTAGTGCCGTTTTAAGTACTTCAAGAAGATCAGTTGCTGTTGTATGGTGAAGAAAACCCGATATGATTTGCCGAGCACAGCTTTGATTTTTGTCATTATTAAACCATTAATCATAAAAACGGTTGAGATTATTAATAAAAATGAAGCTTCAGGAAACTTTAAATGTGATTCTCGGTTGGAATTTGTATTCGCGCTTAATTCTCGATTTTATTTTAATTCCTGGATAATTCCAGGGTTCGTAGACACCCTGTCTCTGTAATTCTGTGATGTAAGTTTTGTAACACGCATCTAACCATGTTATAACAGTTAAATTTTACTTACATGTTACATATATGTTATATAAAACAGACTGAACGGTAATACAAGGATAAATTTGCACACAAAAAATGTTTTTATACATTATCATTGCACTTAATTTATTTTTCAAATTACACAATTGCATGAACGGTCAATTACAAATATAACCACACATCTGGCGAAAGTATCGGATAGGAATTAATTCCAAACGAATCTGAACCATTCCGGAATCTGTATCTGAGCAAATTCGAGTTATTTCAGACCAATCCGAATAAATATGTACATTGTGTTTGATCCAAACCGGTTAAAAATCATCCCGACTCAAACCAGTTCAATTCAAACATCCAATCCGAACCAAATTTTTAATCCAAATGAATCCGAATCAAATCGAACTCGGATTGATATACATTTAATTTTAATTTCGAATGAATCCGAATTCGGATTAAATTGAATTTATTTGGATTAAAAATAGTTTAAGGTCAATCCAAATTCGGATTACAAATTTTACTCGTATTGAGTCAGAATAATTTTTAACGGAATTATTGTAGTCCTTCGAAAGAGTGTGCTTACGTATCAAGATAGAGGCCCAATGTCGAAGGGACTAGCCTTTGGGGTCGAAGTCAGTTTTCAGAACACTCGAAAATGAGGCAGCCATTTCCCTGCACTTGAGGCTTCTACAAGGGACTCATGATTCTTGGTCGTTGGTCGATGTCGAGTAATGAACACAAACACGCACATACACTTACATAGCCAACCAGGACAGTTCTTCAAATCTGTGCAGCTAAGTGATGGCCACTTTGCCAGTCACAAAACAGCACGTCATTTACTGTGCGATAGGTACGCCTGGCACCAAAAAGGTATATTATTAGAATGTTAGTAACAACGAAACCCACGGAAATCCAAAAACACACGGCGAAGATGGCCGGATATCGATTAATGTCTTGAGAATAAACACGGGAGTCGTACAATAGGCTTTATAGCTTGAGCGCCAGGGGGTGCTCAAGCCCCACCCAGCCCGCAATAAGAACAACCAACAAACTACTCGGGAAAATGACGCCTGACTAGGAGACTGCTCACTATAATGAACTACAAGAGGGGTGACAGGACATCCTGGTGGAGCTATTCCCCTGACTAGGTCTTCGCCCCATCTGCTTTTGTGTATCCTCCGTGCGCTGTTTCTACCGAGCAGTGTACCTGAGAAACGTGCTGTCCTCTGTGAAACGGGGAGCCTAAAATCACCTCATTCCTGATATATGTTTCCACTAGACGAAGCCCTATAAGGTGGCTCATCGTACACCTGTAATTTGGTTATGCGGTATCCACGTGATTCACGCATAATAAATACTGAGTAAAAAATGGTACTTTAGTACTTAATTATGATTACGAAGTAGCTATTTATTCCGATAATGATGGCGAAAGAAAAGTAACCTCATTTCGCCCACTATAAGAAGGCGAGTTGGAGACGTGTCAGACATCTACATAACCAGCCTCGACTTTTAATTATTCATATTTTTTTTTTTAAATCTAACAACTTTTTTTGTAAATGCAATATCGGTCTGAAACTTTAAAAAATGTATTAGAAGACAATAAACTACGTTTATGGATGGAAGCTTCTAATGTGTCCCCTAAGGGTTTACATTTTTCTTGCACCTTCTTCCCTATCCTTCACGCACCTCCCACACACTTACTTGGTGGTGAGAGGGTGATCTACAGTGTAAGGTGGGTTCCGAACCATCAAGAGCAAAAGCTTTAAGTGCTTAAGTACTTCGGCTCTTCCAGAGTGCGAGGCGGGAATCGAACCCGCAAGACGACAGAGTAGGTCCAAAGCCTGCGCTTTAGCCCCCACGACCATAGTCCTACTCTTTAACTACGTTTATGTATATCATTATAGTATAAAATATGCATAAAGAAAAATTCCAACTAAATGACAACCAGCGTACTTTTGACACAGCAGTGGGGCTTTGATACTCTTTCGAAGTTGAACAAACCTCTCTTTCTAACTCTAAACGTTTCGACTTTTGACTTTTATCAAAAGGAAGAGAGGGGAGAGCGGAAGCAGTGAAGAAAAGGACGATTTAGGTTCTAACTTAAAATATCCAAAAATGTTTATATCGCCGCCGAAAAAGCAGGGTTTGGTAGAGAAGGGTGCAAACAACCGAAGCAAACACTGGAGAAGCAGGAGGAAAATAATAAAAAGGTAGAGGGCATGCAAGGTAGGATTAGGAAAATAGAAAGCATGAACCGGAATCATGGTGGGGGCGTGAAGGTGTTCGCACACGAAAATCCGTTGCAGTGCGCTGGAAACGTCTCACTGACAGCGCACGGCAACGGATTTCCTTGTGCGACCACCTTGAGTTGGAATACGGAGAAGGAATGACTGAGAAAAACAGAACAAAGAATAGAAAAAAAGAGAGGGAAGAAATAAAAAGAAACATAGTGATAAAGGGTATAAGATTAGATGGGAAGGAGAGGAAGAAGTACTAAAAAGGACTGATGTAAAAGTAGAGATACAGGAAGTGCGAAGTATAGGAAGGAAAGAACGAAGAAGAGATACAGGAAGTGCGAAGTATAGGAAGGAAAGAACGAAGAAGGGAGAGAATGTTACTGGTGAAACTAAAGAAATTGGAACATAAGAGGGAAGTAATGGCAAAGAAGAGGATGTTATATGGAAGCTCGGAGAGAATAGAGGATGATTTGACATGGGTAGAAAGGAGGATGCAATATAAGTATATAAGAGGATACAGATAGACGGAGTATGGTGGGATTGGGATGAAGAAAGGGAAGAGTTAGTAAGAAATGAAGTATGGAGAGGAGAGGAGATTCAAGATTATAGGGGTGTGACTCGGATGCCAACACTTTATAAAGTATATGTAACTGTTTTGTCGGAGAGATTGAAGAAAAAGTTGAGAAAAACAGATAAAGCCACTGAATCAGTAAGTGTTTAGAAAAGGAATGGGGGTAATGGACAACATATATGTTCTGAACTATCTAGTAAACAAGAGGATTAAAAGGGGAAAAGGGGCAATAATATCAATGTTCGTGGACTTAAAGGCTTAATAAAGAGGATTAATAAAGGATTAATAAAGAGTGTATCGAAAATTTTTAGACCGACAAAACGCAGGGTAGAGGTAGGGGATCAAGTAGGAGATATTTTCTGGTTAGTGAGAGGAGTGAGGCTATGAAGTCCTCTGAACCCACTTTTATTTAATATATTAATATCAGATTTGGAAGAAGAAATGAGGAGAAAATGTTGGGGAGGAGTTAGGATAGCGAAGGAAAAGATATATACACTGGCATACGCAGACGACATAGTCCTGATGGCAGAGGATGAAGAAGGGATGGCAGGCTTAATTACATGATTAGAGAAGTACTTGGATGCGAAAAAGCTGAAATTAAATGTAGAAAAGGCAAAGATAATGAGGTTTAGAAAAGCAGGGGGGAAGACTGAAAGAATGGACGGGGAGTTGAAGGAAATAAAGTTAGAAGAAGTAAAAGAATTGAGATATTTGGGATATATCTTGCAAACGAATGGAGATCACAGAGCTCATATAAAAGAAAGGATAAAAAAGCAACAGCGGTAATGGAACAGATATGGAGAATAGGAAAAAGAAGGTTAACAAAAATGTGAGAAGAAGAGTGTAGTTATTTGATACGCTGGTATGGCCGGTATTAAGTTATGGGGATGAAAAGAAAGTAAAGATATCGAGAGTTTACAAGAAAAATATATAAAGTGGACATTAGGGGTAGATTGGAGGACGCCAGGATATATGGTGAGAGAAGAAGCACAAAGGGATAAATTAAATAGTAGAGCGGGAAAGAAAGCATGGAAATTTGAGACAGGTAGAAGAGAGGAAAGGGAGGGAGATAGTATTAACGAGATGGGAAGAAGAAGAAAGGAAAGGCTCGCTCGCTCAATCGTATGCTAAAAAGTCCTAAATTGCGCTATCTCAGGAAATAGAATTAAGGAACTAGATATAAGACTTTATATACATAGTTGTAAATACTTGTAAATATTAAGGTTGAGATTTTCTTTTTTGTTTGTTTAATATATAAGCGGTAGTATTGTAAGGAATGGAAGTCATGTAAACCTTTAGGAGACACATTATGAATAAAGAAGAATTTTTAAACTCAAAGTATTAATTTACTACTAAAAAAGACAAATTTTTAATAAAATTTAAAACTTCTTAACTAAAAACTTGAAGATTCAACTAAAATGGATAAAATTTTAACTAAACACATATCTTTTTTAACAAAAGATTATCTTACTACTAAAAAAGACAAATTTTCAATAAAATTTAAGAATTCTTTACAAAAAATTTAAATTTTTAAGAAAGAAATAATTTTTTTGATTTTTAAGAAAATAGATCAATTCTAAAACATATTTGTTAAAATTTTAGCTACTAAGATTAATCTGTAAAGAAAAAGATAAATTTTCTACAAAAGAAATTTTTTTAACCAAATTCAAGAGTTCTCAATCATAAAGTTGAATTTTTGAACTAAAAACAATGATTTTCTAAAGAAAAATTATTAAATTATTTTTGAAATCTTTGGGAAATCATTGACGTCTTTGTAAAATCTTTATAAGCCATCCAAAATCTTTCCCGAATATTAGAAATATTTGGAAAATTATTGAAATATTTGTGAAATTTTTGGAAAATCATTAATTTCTTTGCAAAATCCTTTAAATCGATCCAAAATCTCTGCGAAAGATTTTAAATCTTTAGAAATCTTGGCGGAATATTTGGATTATTCCGTAATTTTGTGAAATTATATTGAAATCGTTGCAAAATCAATGAAATCTTTGTGCAATCTTTGAAATCTCGGAAGTTTTTATGAAATAGTTAAGGCCTTTGCTCGATCTTTTAAACCTATCCGAAATACTTGCAATGTGTGTTATTTTCGGGAAATAATTGACATCTTGTAAAATCTTTATGTTTATGGTAATAATTCAGCCAACACATAATGTACAGAATCGCCCCTTTTACACACTATTTTATCGAATTAAAAATTTCCGGAAAAGCTACTGAAAACCGCCACTAGTATTTCAAAATCAAGAAATCGTCAATATTGCCGCCTTTATACAAAAACATGTGATTTTAGCCATTTTTACTAAAAATGAGTTACCCGGCCTAGCCCAGGAAGTATTAGGTCTAACGACTCCATTTGTTGCTTAAAGATGTGTTTTTTTAACGCCAGATGCGAATACAATAATATAAAATAAATAAATAATTATAAATAATAATATATTGCAAATAAATTGCAATATATAAAAATAGTGCAGATTCATTGTCTGTTGCAAAATACGCAATAAATGATACTACGTGTGTGTGTCATTGCACAATATGTGAAAGATCATTTAAAATTATTAATAAATGCTTGAGATTCCAAATAGAAAGATGTATAAAATTTCTTTAATGTCTCTTTTAATTTGGGTTTAGACGATATTCAAAGGCCCTCTTATCATCTGCGAAATTATTGTATATTTTCTTGTATGTGATAATAAATATTTTATTGGAAAAACGAGCTGTCACACTTTGCATGTGTGTGACTCATTTGAGGCGTCGCGGGGGCCACATGCAGGAGAGCAAGAAACGTTTTTAAACTCAGCGTATTCAAAAATGAAAAAAAAAAGAATTGTTTCCGAGAGTTCTTAAAATGTACAAAATAATACATGAATTTTTTAAAATTATATTTAAAGGTTCCGCAAGAGGTTCTTTTTTGACAATTTGATCTAGAATCATCAATATTACGTGAATGAGAGTTGAAACTTAACATTTCGGTTTACAGCCATAAAATACGATTAAATAATTACTTTTTAAATATTAACCCATAAGCTTTTCATAGGGTCCCAAAAAACCCATTAGTGAAGAATGGAGTTTTGCGAGTTTTTATCTCTAATTATAATGTGTTTGCCGTTTCTTAAATAACAAATTGTTTCTAATGCATAAAGCTGATTTTTTTGTTTATAATTAGATGTGTAAATAACTCTTTTAGACAATTTATTATTGCTTGTTGAAATTTTTCATCTTTTCAGTTAGTGCGAGGCAGTAATAATTTAAATTTAACAGAAACAATTGTTCAAACTACTGATATTTTTTAACACTTTTGATTTAATCCACTTTTTAATTAGAGTGATGTAGTACTTGATATAGCAAATTTGAAGAATTTTTCCAATGTATTTTTTATTTCAGAAAAATATATTCACAAAAAAGAAGAAGATTCTCTCAAAAATAATTCTCTCTGAGGGTTATTTATTATTTGTTTATAATTGAAACCCCAAATCAAAGTTAAAAATTGCAGAAATATATATAAATACAGCTTTTTCTGAAAATTCTATTTTTTTTGTTGACTTTTTACGTAGTAGGGTAATAGTTAATGCGACTTAACAAACATCATGTTTCAAACTATTATTTATAAGTATCTTCTCTTGCATAATTGCTAGAAACTTGCGGCTTTTCCTGAAATTTTTAACTTTGCTTTGGGATTTTAATGATGAACGAATAATAAATAAACGTTAGAGAGTATGGAACATTGTATCACTACCATAAGAAAATATAATTATAAACAACAATAAATTGTTTTAAAAATTATGTTTGTTAGTTTGCATTAATTATTAGGTCACTAAGTAAAACGTGGACAAAAAAAAAATTATTAAAAACCCGCAACTACCTAGCATTACCGTGCTCTGAGTGAAAATGACAAAAAATTGAAAAGCTAAAAAAACCCGCCAGTATATAGCATTACTATAGGAGCACATAGCTATAAACAATAATAATTTGTGTAGATAATTATGTATTCTGAATTTCAATTATTATTAACTTACTCTAAGTAAGAAGTGGACAATATTCGAACATTTAAGAAAAAATGGCTACTTTTTAAGATAATAATAAATTGTTTAAACAATAATGTTTGCTTACAAATTTCAGAAAAATTGTGACATTTTATAATTATTATAAGATAATATTATAATGAGAAATAATAAATGGTTTAAACAATTTATTTTAAACTTTGCTTATTAGTAGAAAGTAGTAATTTATATATTAAAAACAAGATACACACACACACACATATATATATAACATACATGTATGTATGTATGTATATCCTATGAGCGACTCCATGAGGATACTCGTCCTTTGCCTCACATTATTGCCACTATCTCTAGTACTTCGCCATTACCAGGGGTACCTTTGCGGTAAACCTGCAAATCGAAATCACAAGGTCACCCATGTATTTTACATGGATGATCTTAAGATCTATGCTAAAAATAAAGAGCAACTACATGTAGCTCT
>JAAAKG020047466.1:0-18587 GCA_010014905.2 Druon quercuslanigerum
GACTGTAGCTCTCAGCAAACATTCAGAAGCGGCTATTGTCTAGCTGGTGCGGATTATAGAGATTTCCTTAACACTAGCTTTTTTATTCTAGTATTTTATAAAGTCGAGATTTAAAATGATATTTAGTTTTCCATTCTTTTTATATAATAGATTTCTATACTTGAAATAATAGTTGTTTTAAAGATATTTGATATGTTTTTCTAATAAAAAGTCAAACTCGAAATCGGTTATTGATAAATAATTCGATATTAGACGCGTTGACCTATAAATCCACAGAATTACCACTCAGTGATTAATATTAAATACCATATCAAACCGGTGGTGTAATATTCAAATTTCTATGACATGACTGTTACACTCGTTTGAAAAAAATGTATGGGCATGTACGGACGTAACTGAACGCATGCACGATTTGCAAATCCTGGTGCGTTCATGCTGAAATTCACTCATATTCAGGTAACACGTGTGCAAGCAAGCACTCATGCAAGCACCCATGAAGGATTGTGCAGTGCACACGTGATTATAAGTGAGGATACACTTGCAGGCCTATGAACGCCGGTATATGTTAGCGATAGAAATATAACATTCCAGGGAAATTGTCGCTGGAAAATATTGTACCGATTCTTTCTAGTGAACGAACGAGTGAGGAAAAATAATAGACTCAACAGACACAATCTTCAATAGATGGCATTTTTCATTTTTTCACTCGTGCCAGAAAATTAAATCATTAACTAGGACTGTTCATTTTTTCCAAAAGTTTTAAATCTTTTAAAAGTTAAAGAAATACAAATCAAATGAAAAATGCTATTTTAGTTATTATTCAATAATATTTTCACCAAAAAGTTTCACTTTTAAATGGGAACTAGAGGAAACGATCACGAACTTAAAAATTAAGCACTAAAAGATAATAGAGGAAAAATTATTGTACTGTTTTAAAATATACCATTGTTAGTATTTTCATTTTGGATTTCAAAATGCACAAATTTTTGTGCTAGAAACATATTTTAACAGTCAAATTTATTATGTTGATAAAATAATAACAATTCTGCAAAGAGCCATGATAATTATTATAAACCTACTTTCCCATTACATGACATACCTGTATTGATTCTACTTTTATTTAAAGAACTATGATTTTTAGCTCTCAGGCACTTTTTGTCAATTAATTAGCAGAATAATTGAATGAATAGGGAACTACTATAGGTAGATTATACGTGGACTTGCACATGTTCGACTTTATTTACATTTACCGCTTCTGGAAAATCAAATAATATGTACGAAGTGTAGCAGTAAACGCTCTAAAAGTCGTCGATAAATCGTTAAATTACCACTGGACCCGATGCGCATTATCGTTAATGAAGGACGTTCTAATTTCAAGACAATGGTATGAATAAATTAATGTTAAGATTATTCTAGTTAGAAGTAGTTACTCTATAATAAGTACATTTACGCACTTTTCAAAAATTTCTTGAAACTCATTCAATGTTAATAGTACCTTATGCACCAAGGGGGAGAGGAGAGACTTTATTGGAGAGTATATACTTTTAGTGTGAGTCTTAGGCCAGCAGGTATGGATGTGACTGTGTTTTTTCATGCGCGTGGAACGGACCTCAAGTTATCAGATCATACATATGTAATAGCTACTAAATGCCCTGAAAAGTGTAACTTTAGGTTCTTTGTACCAGGAATGAGAAACGGCAGTATTTATTTATATGTTCTATAAAAATCTTTACAAAAAGGATAGACAAAGAGGCTTAATTGGCGGATCTGGAAAAATTCTACCTCATTTCCCTGTATATCTCTTTATTCTAAAATCTGTACATTTCGTATTCATACATTATTCTTTAGAAGAGCACACTGTTAGAAAAGTCTCATGAAAATGTTATATACATGCGAGTAAAGTCATTTGCATATAAAGTAAATTCATTTTAAGATACCACCATCATGTTGTAAAATTGATATACATATATATGAAAGTCAGTATAACTGAGTGCGTGAAAACACCAAGTTCTTTCCTAATAATTTTTCTATTTGAGCTTTTCCACTTAATAACCAGTGACGTTTATGCTCATTTAAGAAAAAATGTTATGTTTTATTATTTACAATTAAAAATTACTGAAAAATTTGTTTTTAATTTGTGTAAAGTGCAAATTACTGTCTTTTCTAATAAATGATTAAGATGCAGTATATGAAATTTAATATACATATTCTCTTAATAGCGATTTCGTATGCTAAGATTTTAAATTTAATGTACAAATGTGTATTAAATGTATATTAAAATTGCAAACGAATTTTAACAGTGCAGATTTATACAAAACTATACTTAAAAGTATATTTCTTCAAGCAATAAATGTAATAAAATGTTCATAAGAAAATTCAAATTGCTTTTTTTGGCATATATACCATGAGCTTATGTTTTTACACCTTTTTTATTTATAAGCTCCTCCCCATTACTTTTTAACTCCCTTTTTCATCTCTAATCACCTCCCTCCTCGCTCACCCACCTTCATTCACTCACCAAGTTCCCCACTATCCTGTCATTAGTATTTACCCGTGGAGCAAGGACGTATAATCTTTCCCATAGTACTTATACGTATATCGAACTAAAAATCATATTTTCTACAGTTATTAAGAAAGACTGAGCAAAGTAAACGATAACAGTTTTGAGCGGAATGATTTTAAAGTTTGTCACAACAAGAACGGTTTCGGAAATTATATGATAATTCGAACGAACAAAAGTTTTGGAAAAATACAAAATGGCGGGCAATCAATTCAGAAAAATATTAGATTAGATTAGAAAAGTTTATCAATGGCTTACACCTTTTGCACATGGGATTACATAACGTTGCATGCGAAATTTAGCTTTTAAGAAAAATATACTTAATAATTTCTGAAGATTAGTGTATACCAAGAAGGAAGAAAGACTTGATGGATTTTATAATGTAGAATTACCATTTAATATAAAAGGTAGTCCAATACCTATAATAGGACGCTTTAATTGAAGCAATGAAATCCCTGATAGTTTAAGTGAAAATATTGGATCCATTGGATACTTCCAGAGTTCGCTCGAATTATCATGCAGTTTTTGAAGGGTTTCTTGTTCTCAAAAAGTTCAAAAAAATTTCATCCGCGCTTCATAGGTAAATATAAACCACATTCTCTGAAATTTGGAGTACTTCATTTTTCGGGCATTAAAGCAAATACCACGAAAGGGGACGAATGAATAAAAAAAGAAACTAAGAATTACCCCTCCTTACATCCTTCTACTAATGATAGCAAAGATTAAAGTGCTTTCAAAGCTTTAAAAAATATACTTTAGTATTTTTTGATATCTTATCTTATTTTTAATAATAAGATTAAAATTGACTTTCAATTTTAATTTTGACTTTGAATCGTGCAATTTTTAAACTCGTATTTTTCCTGAATTTTAGGTAATTTATGACATTCAACAACGTTAGTCTAAGAAATATACAGTCTAATGCACAATACAAGTGTGATATAAAGAATTGTGTACAGTAGGGCGTATCGAAAAAAGTTGTTTGCGCGAAGTTCTAATAGCAATGAAAGCTTTCTTTTGGGAGTCAAAAATACTCCCCTAAAGTTTCATAAAAAAAATTCCTCCTGTCTCCGCATCGTAGATGTAGCTAAAATTTCTCAATAAAAATGATTCAAATCAAATTAATTAATTCATGTATAGCGATAATTCCATTAAAATATTCTTTACCCTCCCTAATTCACTTTGAAGTTCCAAAAAATCGAAAATAGTCGACATTTTCGCTATTTTCTTAGATTCGTGGTAGATTTATCGACTATTTAACCATATAATGTTTGATATGCATTAATTGAAATGTATTTTCAATATGTTAAAACAATAATATATAAGGAATGTTGCCAATAAAATAGTTTTTATTGACTTGGAATTACAATTTCGGTATATAAATTATCAGAAAAAATACTCTGAAGCAAGTGGGTTTGTACCTGCATACAAAAAAATGATGTTACTTAAAAAATTTTAATTAAATAATTAATTATTTAATAATAATAATAAGTTATTATTTATTAATGACTAATTAATCTTAATTAATTAATTTTTTCTACGTAGGTAGAGATCCACTTGCTTCGAAGTATTTTTTCTGATAATTTATATACCGAAAACTAATTTTATTGTCAAATAAACACCAATATATTATCACTTTGAAATAATTTCTTGTAATTCAAAGTCAATGAAAATTATTTTAATGTCAACATTCCTTATATATTATTATTCCGCCATATTGAAAATACATTCTCATTAACGTATGTCACACATTATGTGGTCAAATAGTTGAGACATTTACCACGAATCTAAGAAAATAGCGAAAAAGTCGATTTTTTCGATTTTTTAAAACTGCAAAGTCAATTAGGAAGGGTAAAAAATATGTTAATGTAATTATCGCTATACAGGTATAAATCGAATTGCTTTAAACTATTATTGAGAATTTGAATTTCAATAAAAATTTCTGTTTAAATTTGAAAAGGTGCTTCGTGTTTTGTGATGTTTAGCTATATCTACGATGCGGAGACAGAAATGATTTTTTATGAAACTTTAGGGGAGTGTTTTGGACTGCCAAATAAAAGTTTTAACTTCTGTTAGAACTTTGCGCAAACAACTTTCTTTCGTTAATTCTTCGTGTACAGCTGATTATACAAGTTAAAGTTTTTGTGAGAAATTAAATTGTTCTTATTCCTAAAGTAATATGCTGGGAACAGTGGGTAGATCATCACATTTTATTTTCCACTGTATAAACATAGTTATTTTTTGTAGAATTTTAGGAAAAAGTGTTCAAAATAGTTAATTTATGGTAAAATCTGATAAAATAACGAATTTAGTACTCAGGTTACGTACCTTGAGCTATGAAAAGCCAGAAGGTGACGCAAAACTAGGATTTTTAAGTGGTAGAACCTATGGGAAATGGTATGTAGCTATTACAATATAATAGCTGTTATTATCATATATTCATTACGCGGATAATCCAGTTGAGACCCTTAGTAATATTAATAAGCATAAATATATTTAAAACCATCTATTTCTCGTTAAATACATAATAAAGTCAAGATATATTTTTTCAGTGTAATCTCGAGAACAATTTTTTACATTTTCCTCATTTCATCATGAATTTAGATGGTTCAAGGTTTTCGAAGTAGTGTACCCCAGGTAGAAATACACCACCGGCTCAGTACTGCCTGTCGGAGTTCCAGTACTGGCTTCTAATACTTGGCGGTACTGGCCTGCACGTACTGGGGTAGTACTGTGAAACCCCTGGCATACTAAAATGCCGATGGTTACTCCGAAACCCAAAAAATACTGAAAAATAGTTATTCTTAGTAATAGTTCCCGTTTTCCTTATTATGACGAATTATTTAAGCACAGTTGAAAATAGAGGTGCGCAGTAGTTTTCGGATTTGCGTTTGTTTTTCTGCGTTTTTTCCCTTGTGTTTTAGTCAACGTGTGTTTCTTCATCATCTGCAAACGAAATTGGTGAACTATCACATGTAGGCACGCGCGACTCTTCTCTATGAATAATAAAGTCAGCGTAAACTTTTTCTTTAAAAATTGAATTGTTTTCGCTGAATTGAACAGCCTTTGAGCGTTATCCGTGCATTAAGGATCAGATGTCCTACTGCTGAAATTGTTTTATCTACTAATTTTTAAACTTTAAACTACACTGTTAAAAATTTTTGAAATTCTAGAACTCTTCTACAACACTTCTACTATACAACCGTACGGTAAAATTGCAAACCTGGTATTGGAATTACCAGATTGCAATAAGTGTATTGTAAGTGATGCAAATCGTGAAGGCACCATCGAGCATTCCAGTGCTCCATTACAATACATTCCAATATTCCAATAGTTTGGAAGATGAAAATTGTGCACAAGGAAATCACGGAATTAATAGAATTCAAGAAACTCACGGAATTACCGAAGTCAAGGAATTCCCGTATTTCATGAAATTCATGGATTTCACAGAATTCACGAAATTTGAGGAATTTATGGAATGCACGATAATGATGGAATTCACGTAATTTCTGAAATTCACGGAATTCACGAAATTCATGGAATTAAAGGAATTCACGGAATGAACGGAATTCAAGAATTTCAGGAAATTTACAAAATTCAAGGAATTCTTGGAACGCCAAGAATTCCATACATTCTTTGAATTACGTGATTTCATTGAATTGCATTACCTCATTGAATTTCACGAATTTCTTCAATTTCGTGAATTTCATAAATTCAACCTTTGTTCTTGAATTTCATGAATTAGTTGAATTCCGTGAATTGCTTGAATCCCGTGAATTCCATTAATTCCATAAATTCTATGTATTCCATGAATTCCGCAAATTTATTGAATTCCGTGAGTTTCTTTATTTCGGTGAATTGTTTGGATTCCATGTATTCCTTGAATTCCTAAATTCTTTGAATTCCTGGAATTCGTTAAATTTTGCGAATTCCATGAATTCCGTCAATTCCTTGAATTTCATAAATATCCGCATTATATACTATACATTAACCATAGTTTTGGCTCCGTCGGTAAACTTCTTTTTTTGTGCCAGGAAAAAGTGTGCTGAGAAATTATTTACATTTTGAACTGTACACACTTCTAAGTATTACTTAATGTGCCATACTAATGCCAAAATTTGAAAACTAAAACTTCATGTATTGTAGCGTTACCTTACGTTTCGGAAATAAACTTCCAATACATGTAGGGGAAGTTTCCAACAGACATTTTCAGCAGTGTACCTATCACTAGCATAAGCAAATTGTGTTTTATACAACTATGTCACCTCTGATATCACGTTCATTAAAGATGTTTCTTGCGTTAATGGACGCGATGTCATTTTGTGTTGGTCAGGAGAAACAGCGTTGGTTGGATGTGACGTCTTTGCGCTGATTGGTTACTATTCTGGCGCGTTTATTTGAATCGTCTTATTGTTTATAAAATAGAACTAAAAATTTTGGAAGTTGACTGATGAGTTTCTTTACATTCTCATCATTCATGATTGAGAAAGTATTAGAATTTTCGGAAATTTGACACCACAGTTTTTCAACAGTTCGCCAAGTTTCGACACTCTAAATCCGAAAATCAAGTTTTTATGATGGTGCCTGTCTGTCTGTCCGGTCGTCCGTCCATCCGTAAACACGATAACTCTCGAAAAAATGAACGGATAGACTCGATATTTGGCACACCTTTTTTAGGTTTTAAAATAAAGGACGAGTTCGATAACCAGTCATTTTCGATAAAAATTTAAAAAGTGAGCGCATTTTGACAATTTTTAAAAGCCTTTTTTTCTGAATTTAAAAATTCTGTGCACGGATATCTATAGTATTATAAAAAAAACAATTTATCCAAATGTCTTTTTTCAATAAAAGGAATATTCTAAGAGTTATAGCATTTTCAAAATTTTTTTAGTGAACTGAAAATCAAAATTTTAAGCCAAAAAACGCACGATATGAAAAAAGTCCAGGAAAAGAAATCATTGCTTTTTGACAGCCCTTTGAGATTATCATAACACCTACAAAAAAATAACAACATAACAAAAAATAATGAAAAATCAAACATTCAATTTTTTGGTTGAGGTATGCAGCTTACAATTAAAGATGAATTAACAAAAATTGTGATATATAAAAGGATCTACAAATTTGTTATTAATCACTTCTTGATAGGACGTGTACTTTTTGCTTTATTCGTGAAACATAACGTTGAAAAAAATATTTGTGGAAAACGAGAGACGTTACAAAGAAAATGATTGTACAAAAATTGTTTGCCCAAAAAAGAGCTACAAATTTGTAATAAACCACTTTTTGATAGGAGGTGTAGTTTTGGTTTTATTCATAAAAATGGCATTAAAAATAAAATAGAAAAATTTGCAATGCAAGCTACGAAAAAAAGTCTCAATTAGAAATGATAGCTTTTAAAAATCCTACAAAATGTCTTTTAACCATTTTCCAATAGGATCCGTAATTTTATTTTTATTTATCGTAAGCAGAAAGTGCAGAAAATCGAAAATTCCAATATTACGCCAAAAGGCACGAGATACATAAACAATATAAAAGAAGACTTGTAGAATATTTTGCTTTAGCCGTAAAACATAATATAAAAACATGAATCCTATTCTTAGCATAACAACGCGAGATAGAGAAAAATTTCTGACAACAGGATTGTAGTTTTTTTTTATTTATTTTAAGATGATTCAGAAAATATGCATTTACAAATGTATATCAAAATTCGAGCGCGCATCGCGAGTGACACGATGAGAATGTGTACCTCAAAGCCTACAGAGCTTTGAGCCACTTAATCTTTACCTGTACTTGATTAAGTAGAAAATTCCGAATATAGATAAAGTTTCATTCAAGCATTCCAAAATGCAAAGAAACACTGTATACTACTTTAGCCACTTTGTATGAAAACATAAAATGTAATTTTTTGGATAAGCCATATGTCTGGATTGAAATTAAAAATATTTTTCTTAAAAAAATGTTTTCACGTTGAATAAATATACCATTTCTTGTAATTTTAGAACACCTCGAAAACATTTAAAAACCTATTTTTTTAAAGTTCGAGTTTTGCACCACTGACATAGTAGGGTTTTCATAACACTACGCCTAAATTAAATGAGGTATTTCCTTGTTTTTTGCATAAAAATATAAATAAGACGATAAAGTTTAACGTTTTATAATATGTGACACTTTTTTCCCGCGGCACTTTTAGCCCTCCTCTACTCTGCTGCCCCGGTTTTGAAGTCGACCGTTAGCCAGTACTAGGCAAACTACCGCCTGTCTGTACTGGTGGGCAGTACTCCGCCAGTAGTAAACCCCGGCACACTACCGACATTTCCACCTAGTGTGGTTGCATATGTATGTTAATAATTTCTAAATTAAAAACAAATTGATCCACTGGAATTTAAAATAATTCTAAACGTCCACTATCTGTTGCGATACAGTAATAGCCACTTTCGCACACGTAGCTTGTGTAGGTACTAGAAATTAATATATATATATATCAGTTTGAAATGTATCATCAACATTAGGGACTTTAGACTTATTCAGGGATATGTATTATTATTTAAATAAATTAAGAAAACCGTCTCTTATAGAGGAAAATAACACAAACAGTATTTAAAACTAGGGCTTGTTTGCTAGTAGAATAAGAAGATAGAATTCAGACTACTAAAGTGGTCCATTCATAATCCGGTATTCTTAAACGTTTATGTAATTTCTCATATTCATTACGAAAATGATCGCTAATATTATTTCCCAATATTCGCTCAAAGTCAAGAGTGCAACACGAAATTTATAAAAAGAAAAAAGTATTTTATACATTAATTAATTTGAACTAATAATTTAATCTGTTTAATCTGGAATAGAATTCCTATTTGAAACAGTGAATGAAAATAACATTAATGATAATTTTACAATCAAAAAGGTCCCTATATATTTTAAATATTTTTTACCATCCATACATCTTTTAAAGATATGCTTAAATGGACATAAACGATTATATTATAAAGAAACGAAAATTATGACAATACAAGTTTGAAGAAGAAATTAAAAAATTTTAGTCAAGATCTGGTAGACATATTTTGTTGCGGATTCAACCAAGTCTTTTTCCCACTGTTTATCCATTCTGGCTTCGTCTAACATTTTGAATAAATGCTATTTTCCGTTTAGAGATATCTACATTGCTACAAAAACCTATTTAATTTTGTATTTTGATATTTTGACCTACTTTGACAGAGTTATGCACGAATTAAAAACCAACATTTCGTTATATTTGAAACAATTAATTTTATGGGCCTATCAAATCCGTTGACCCAGAAATTTAATTCTTTAAAGAAAATGGTAGTATGCTAAATAATTATTTTTATCACATGATTTCTCAGCTTAAATCTTAAAATATATGTGGGGCTTTATATTGAAATAAAACCTCGCTTTGTCCAAAATCACTACCGGAAAAAATGAATTAGTTCAATTTATAATTGATTATAAGTATTTCATGTTGTATATACGTTCCGTAGAAATATTTTCTCTGCATGACTATTCACACTTGTGGAAAGTAAGTGTTTGTCTTCCAACTGTCACTTCTTTTGATTCAGATGAGAATGAAAGAGAATATTTTTCACAGAAGAACTCGATGTACGTGCCTGTGTGGAGAAGAGTTTCATCCAGACACGACTACAAGTTGCCTTCCTCTTGAATTACTTACACAAGCGTCATCAGATTCTCTGATGGACTCGTCACCTAGTCGAGCTATTAATTTTCGTGAAAATATTCAAGTGGCTCAATTTGTTTTATACATTCTCTTTTTCTGCTCATAGATGCTCATATAGGTGCTTGTTCTAATTTGACAGTTATGTGTTTTCAATGAAGAGGGAACTTCATTGTTCGCTATTGCTTAACCCGTATATTTATTTTATAGTTTTGAGTTAAACTGAAGTAAGGTTTCAATTAGAATAGATTATTATTTGAAATCTTAATAAAGAACTTGTGAAGTTAGATGCACACGTATTCTAAAGCAATTCTTACACAGAGAAAACAATGTGTAATCTTTAACACAATTGTAGAGTAACCTTTACCTGCAATAAAAATTACCTTCCTGTGGCAATATTTACCCATCGCAGTGGGTCTAAATACTATATCATATTGAGTGTATCTTCTTTTTTTCAATGTGAACAAATTCAGTTTCACCCACTGCGAAATTGCATGCAATAAAATTCACTTATTTTTTTCTGTGTAATTGGCATCCTCTTACTTAAAGTCATTCGATGGATCTAGGCGGCAATCACATGTTTCAAAGTAGTTTTTAAACGTTAATAGTGAGTATTAAATTCAGAAAATAATGTTGCATAGAGACAAAATTTATATTGAAATTCTATGCGTGGAGAATTTTTAACATTGAAATGGAATATATATAATACCATACGCTTGATGGTGAGCCTACCGATGCTAAGTTCCTATTAGTGCCATAAAGTAGCAACAGTGCATCAATAAATTAGGAAGAGAGGATCAATTTTCGAAGCAATATTTTTTTCTCTCTCGTCCTTTTCAACTTTTAACTTAAAATAATATAATATATGAGTTAATATAAGATATAATATAAGATAAAAGATAATATCACATAACATAAGATAAGATTTTTTATCTTCTTTTCACTTCTTGGATGACTTTCTACGAAACCTTTATTCCTTTTGCATTCTTAAGAGGACGTTCTTTCTCTACTGATGGACGAATGGAGTGCCGTTCGTAAAATGTCTGACAATTACGCGATGTCTCTACTTACACTAAAGTGGCTCTAAGCTGCGTTTAGAATGTCTGGATGTGATGCACGTTTCCTACTCGAGTAATACGAGAATAAACTACTTGTAGGTCAAGTTTTATTTTTATTTTGGAATAATTATGCAAACAGCAAGACGCTTGTGGCTGAATTAACCTGAAATAGAAGGTGAGTCCTAACGGGTTTACTTTTTGATTTCTTTTATTTTTTTATATGGTAGTAGGTCTGGCACAATTCCACCAACGTTCCAAGAAGAGAAGGAAAATAATAAATCAGACCTTTTTTGAAAAAAGACATATTTCTGTGTTTAACGAACACGAACTGAAAACATGGACCTAAATGAATACAGTGAATGTTGCTCAAAATTGTGTATCAAAGTACTTTCTTGTTGGTAATGACTTTTTGGCATCCTTAGAAAATAGTAATAAAAAAATGAAACAATTTTCATGCTTTTTTTTAGAAAAGTCGATTCCTAATTTAAATAATTATGAAATGAAAAATGCACTTTAGAGCACATACTGAATGCTAATTAAAATTTTTTTAGATAATGCACATTAGATGTGATTAGATGTGGTTATGTTGAAAATTTGTGCTGATTGCATATCTTTTTCATGTCTCCATCTATCAGATATCAAAGAACTAAAAAAAAACCCTAAGAAATAGTTCTATTCTCAATTCTACAGAATATCAACTTTTACCTGAGCCGCAACATTTTCGAAACAAAGCATCGAAAGAACCTGATGTTAGTGAAATATATGTTGATAGGTGGTAGAAAAGACGTGAAAATATAATAAAAATTTGGGCTCAGTAGAACTATAATATTAGTTTCAATCTTTAATTCGTCTGTAGGATGAAAATAAGTAAATAATTAAATTAACTAAAATCTTTCCACTAATATCAAGTTCTTTTGATGCCTTGGCTCATAATACGTATACTTTTGAGCATGACTGTCGGCGTACAGTCGAAACATCAATTTGAATACTGTAAGATCTCAACGTTTTACCTACTGTACTAAGTTGGCCAGTAATCAATACCTGTTTTTGATTATTTAATCACAATCATTACTTGACATTTAATTAATCAGCCTCGTAAACACATGAACATTTTCTTGGAGTAAAACAATTATATTTCGTGTTTCAAGAATGTACAATTTTATGAATATAGATTTTTAGAATCCTGAATAATTTTACTATTCAGAATTAGATAATTATACATAATCTTAAAGCATAATGAATAATAATAAATTATTGGCAAAGGATTTGACTGGTGTGGCAATGTACCATATAACAATCAGTAACACAGGAAAACAAAAAAAAAGTTTGCGAAGCCAAAAAAGCAACCTTTATAGAATTGCAGTATATTGATCTAGCATACTAAATATCTGCAATAAGTGTAATTTTCTGCGTAACAGCTTTCTTTTTCTTCAAGTTTAAGTTTTTAGTTTAAGCCAAACTATCCCAAGTAAGCCAGCGTAAATCTAATGTCGTTTTTCTCGCTCTAAAATGAATTGTTTAAATAGAGCTTATAACCGGAAAGATTTTCCGAAGCTTTGGTCGCAAAACAAAATTTGTTTGCAAGAAGAATTAAAAATAGAAACTTAACGTTACAACATGATGAACATTTTTCTCGTGAACCTCTAAATGGATTTTGACGATTCTGCGTTGAATGATTTCGATTAAAAAAGTACATTCCAGAAAAATTCCTACTTAATATAAAAACAATAAATTTGTTTAAACACTTCCCAATTGCTTTGTGCAATAAGAAAACTTTTAGCCCATTTTTTGCATTTTTTTGAGAGAAGTTAATCAGAAGTACTTGCATGGTAATTCTAAGTAATTTGAAGGTGATTCCAAAAACTTGTGTACTGTCTCCAAGTTGGAAATATATATATTACAAGGTTCACTTAAAACCTCAAGCACCCTAAAAGGCACTCTCTCCTCTTGTCGGACCTTCTCTCAGCCTCTCCCAAACTTTACGGTCCGGTTTCAACGCGAAAAAAGTCGATTATAAGTGTCTTGAAACCCTCAACTTTCCTTAATACCTCGCGTAGGTTGTCCTGACTAAGAACTCTAGACCTCGCAATAAAAAAGTTTACTGCACGATTGCGAAAGTTACAAGGCTAATGTTGCGCAAGATTACCCTCTCCCCTTGGAGTTGGCACCCTTAATATACACTTCACACTTTTGCCTATGTAGTACAGATACACAACCTTCGGCACGCACGGGTAGGTCAGGAAACGATCTACCTCGACCTGCGATGCGTAAACCCCATAACATTGTGCCTCGGCCTTCAGGCTTATGGGAAAATCTCATCCACATATGGAGGCTTCCGAGAGCAGCATGCTTCTAGAGGTGATTTTAGTGGTGTCGGTAGATGATGGTGGGAGCAGGTGGGAGTGGATATCGACTGGAGACTGGAGGGCAGGCCCGCGCGTGGATACCGAAGCAAGGGTTGCCTGGAGAATATTCTCGAGAACATTCGCGATCGTTCTGCTCTTTGAGAATTTATGCGAATTTTCAGATCCCTCAATTAACTACAGTACACATTATATCAGTATTCTGCAACGATTAATGTAATATAGTAAAAAAACTTTCTTAACTGGAATTTCTGTGGAGAATGAGATTTTTTCATTACATCATTTGTAATTCTAAACTGTTATTACTTTCTTTTATATAATGACTCTGTGTAAAAAGCCTAAATTCCTAGAATTGTAGGAAGCTTCCGTAAGGCTTTTAGGTGGAGGAGACCTGGGCGACACGAATATAGTTCTAATTTTTAGTAAGATGTTTGCAATCTATATTCGTTTTTCCAAATGTAAGTTTTATACATTATGCGAATCTTCATGTATCTGTTTCATGTAAGACGAGGTGTTCCAATAAAAATAACTTGGATAAAAATATGAAAATGATAAATTGCGCACATGTCTCATCTCGCCTCATGCTCTGGGGCAAGTTAGACACCTTAAATAATGTTTCTTTTTTTTTAATAGAAGATTATTTTTCATGCTTGTCCCAAACATAAGAGAATATTTAATGTTTTCTGAAAATAGGAATAAGTAAATAAGTATAGTAACTAAATAAATCAGAATCATTAGGATATATTTTTTAATAAATGTCTTTATAAAACCTGCTGTGAAATACAAATTTATTTGAGGTTTTTCGTCTATAGCATATTTCTACAATTTGTTGAAAATGATTTGTAAACTGTTTTTGTGCAATTCACACCTGAAAAACTATAATTTTTCTCTGTATGAATGTGGGGATTTTTTCTTCATATTGTAAAGAAATAGTTTTAAATATAAATTTTAGAAGCTTTCTGCAACATTTCAGCGTCAATGCAAATACAAATTTCATATTGAATATGCTGAAAAAAATAACTTCAAAAATAAAACTTGTAAAAAAATCAATTGCAGCTGCATTGACCCTAGAGTTTCTTTATCATTCAGATTTGACAGCAACAGCCATACGTTATTTTAACCACGAATGTAATTTTTTGTTCTTTAACTCTTCACCTTTGCGACAAAAATCACACGTCCGTCACCTAAAGGGACAAAAAGGTCTTCATTTTGCGAAAGTTTTCTTATCATATCATATTATAACATAGTGTCAGAGTCAATTAGTTCTAATCTATAAGTATATAAGTAACTCCAAGTTCCCTGCTATTAGCAAACTTTCACACAAACTTGCGACTTGGGTCGTCCATAAACAACGTAGCTAATTTTATTCTGTATGCACTTGTCAATTGGATTGTCAAAAAGCTGTAGAAAAATGTTTGCCTGTAACAGGTGATTTACATGCATGGCTACTCTCATCTTTTTTTCAACCTGATGACTTATATTAACACAAATGTTAAACTTTGTATTTTTAAACAATTTTGTTTAGAAAATTGTTGTCATAAAAAACCATGTGCTTTTCTAGGAGGGGGTCTGGAAAATAGCTACTATAGGCTCAAAAGTGACCAAAATGTGGTTTATGGACGGACACTCAAGAAAATTCTTTCTTTGGATATCACTCTTTGATCTAAAAAAGATGTGGAAATTTTTTCACTGGACGGCGGCTTCCTGGGTTTACATTGGGAAGCATAAAAGTTTTAAAGATTATTATTGAAAATTCAAAATTGAACGTGTTAAAATTTATATATTTTCAATTCTTTATTATGATATTTTATACATTAAAATTTATTAACAATCATTTGATACCTTTAAAAAATGATGTGTGGTATGCATGCATAAATAATATTCATACTCAAAAGTCTTGTAGTCAGCATGTTTTCCAAATTGCAAGGATCTACACTTGAAAGTTACAGTCAATGAATTTGAATTTCCCTGAACTTATTGTAAACTGTTAAAATAAAATTTTTAATTTAGTCTCAGCGTACATATTACATTTCAATAAACTTATTGAATTTAAAGTTCAACATTAAATTTTCCTGTAAACAATATATTTACAGTACCATGTTGAATTCGTATTTCTATGCTATATTTATAATTTATATAATTGAATTCGAGTTGCTATATATCAGTTCATATAGTTCATTTATATTTTAAAATTCTAATTGACATGAAATTCACTATCTTATAGTTAGAATTCAGATACATTAATTATTGTCTGGTGAATACACTTAGGAGTCAGTTAAAATTTACCCGAATTCAATTGAGCTTCTTGAATTTCGTGAATTTATAATAAGTGATAAAATTGCATTTGAATGACACAATGAAGTTTCAATTTACTAGAATTTAGTTGAATTGATTTGGAATTTAGTTGTTTTATCTGGAAAATCTTCTAAATTTCTTTTCTTTCATTTAATTGAATGAAATTGAAAAAGAATTGTCTTGAAATCCAATTCATAAAATTCGAAAGACCCGTTAAATTTTGTTTTATTGGAGGGGGGGGGGGGTGTTGCATGCGAAATGCGTCACGTAATACTTGAATGGCCGCTGAATTAAAATTGAATTGAATATCGCACACATTCACTTAAAATGTCTGTAAATAAATTTAAATGGCTGTAATTCCACTAAATTGATATAATTTATTTTCAATTTATTATATTGAAATGTAACATGGCTAGTACAAAGATTTAATTTTATAGAAATATACGTGATAAATGTTTCAGGAATTTTGAAAATCCCTCCTCAGTTGTGGTACTTTTTCTACTGCTGATAGCATCAAAAGCGATATGTCTCAGAAACTGCCCTCCCACAATGTAAAAAGTATTTTGTGAATGGCCTCCCATTTCAATAGAAAACAATCTTAATATACCAGAGTTAGTTTAGATTTCAAATATTGTGTTCCATAGAATATATTATTTAAAATAATGAGAATCTCATGTTTTCAATATATTCTTGATTTGGAGAATATTCGCAGGAATATTCCCGTTCCCCGATTCTAAATTCTGGAGAAACATATAACACCAGCCGTACGCTTTCCCCCACCACCTTTTTCTTCTCCCACTTCCGAAACCACTTTGCGCACGTCGAGCTTTTCCCGCGTGTGTGGCGCCATCCCGCCAGGTTGCCGCGCGGCATTAACCAGCCGCGCTCGCTCGTTCCTCGTGTTCTACGTTCTCTTCTCCTTCTTCTTCTTCCGCTTCTTCTTCTTTTCTACTCTTCCTTCATCCATTCATTACTAACCCTTTATTCTATCTCTTTCCTAGCTCACTCTTCCTTTTCTGTCATCTTTCCTGGTCACTGGCACATACAGAGGTACGGGCTGTCGGACACAAAACCCATTTACCGAAGCATCGCAGTGCTTCGAACAGAAGGTAGTGCATACACCCACACCAAAACTCCGCGTCGGGTTTTGGGGTGATTGTAACGGCGTGCGTCATATACGCCGAGCTCCGAAGAACGCACGGTTTCACTCCGATTCGACGGTACTCCTCTCAGTGCAAGCAAAACGACGACGGGGTGGTGGGTGGCCGCGAGGTAGATCCATCCGCCTAGGAGAAAAGAGATCGCAGTGTAACGTGCGCGATGCCGTCGACGGTGCGATGCTTCAAGACTCGAGCGAGTCTCCGATCGAGGCAATCCTCGAAATCCTGATCCTGATCCTGACCCTAACGAGGCCTTATCAGCACTATCTCAATAATTCTCATTATCTCTAAAACTCCTTCCGAAATCCAAATCTTCCGTCCTAAAGTGTCAAGTTCAGAGGGTTCTGTCGTCCCTCTCGCGGTAAGAAAGAGACGAAAGCTAGGGAGAAGGATCTTCTACTTGGAACTGGAACTGAATCAAGCAGCCACCCTCATGCACCATGCAAATGATCTTGGTGGCTGGCGGGTGAGTCCATAGTTTAACCACCTTGGAGAATTTTTTTCCGGCTGTGATTCCACCCCTAGAAGGCGGGAGCACATGCTATGCATGGCCACCTTTTTTTACTTTGGACAACACGTGGTGCGAGAGAGTACTAGTGTGTAGGCTGTAGGATGAGGGCCTGGATGATCGATGTCATTAATATGTTGCCAGAAAGCGTCTACGTTACCAAGGCTCTGATACGGTCTGATGGGTGAATTTCGGGATGAGGATTATTCATATGTTGGCGAATATGTTTGCGAAAATATGTTGGTGAATTGAAGGATTTCAAGTTTAGCTCAACCCGGTCAATAATACGGCAGACTCTCGTTAAATCAAGGTTGCCAGCGATTTCTTGATTTATGAAAAGTAATAAGACGACATCAATTATTCACGATAATTGAGCTTCGTCAGTTATATCATTTGCAGTGTGGAAAATTGTAAAATGTTTCTAATTGTTAAGGCAATTAATATTCATCTATGGGCTATACTTTAGTGTCGATAGCATTTAATTGATCATCTATTGTTTATGTTTACCGGAAATTATTTCATTTATATGTGTAGAGGTTTTTAAGCCTTATTTTCTACAGTTGTTCTTTCTATTAATTAAAATGAATTTTAAAATGATATTCGTATGTAACATAAGCTCGCGATCAGCAAGAAAGTACATATACAGTTTCAACTTGAAATATTAATACTTTCAAAGAAACATCTCGTTCCATTTTTTAGAATCTGAGACTATGACTGCGGAAAGCGGGTGCAGTTTATCAAATTCGAGATCCATTTTTCTCGTATTTCTAGATTGTTTAACCAGAATTATGTGGTATGTGTATATTTTGAGAAAAATTTGAATAATTATCTATATGAGGATGATCTATTAATATCTTATGTTCTTTTTTTCACCGCTGTACTGTTCGTAACTTGAAAAATCTTATTATTGAAGCATTCGTGAAAAATGAACGCATTATAGTTCTTCAAAATCCAGTTAT
>JAAAKG020047477.1:0-18586 GCA_010014905.2 Druon quercuslanigerum
ACAAAGTGACCATTCACCCGATCGTGATCTCCTCCACTGGGAATGTCCATGCGAGGTGCGTAAAAATCTTGGAAGAGTTGGGAGCCCGAAATTTGCTGCACTTAATGCAGAAGGCGATATTGTTAAATACGTGCCGCATAGTACGGAGTTTTCTGGGCGTGAACAATGACAGCGCCTAAGACCGCCTTCTGCGGCCATCCTGCGTACACGGAAGATGACTAATAAACACATTTTAAATTTTGACCTTAGTAATTGAATTTTATTTATCGACGTTTTTTTTCTATTTTTGTTCTTTTTTGTATATGTGTATATTCGTGTGCGTGTGTGAAGTTGTGTTTGTCCTCGCCGTTCAATTTATAGAAATTAATGTTTTGAATCGTTGGTCTCAGTCGTTGGTATTGGAGCTAGCGCTTGTAAGAAAAATGGATCCCTATAAACGGGCTCTTCAGTACAAATGTACGAATGAGTGTTTGGATCCCTATAAACGGTCTTTCCAGTATGAATGTTGGATCCCTATAAACGGGCTCTCCAGGATGAATGTCGGAACCATATAAACGGGCTCTCCAGGATGAATGTTGGATCCTTTTAGGGCTCCAGTGTGATTGGTGCATCCTTATAGGCGGGCTCTCCAGTATGTATCCTCGCGAATTATGAGAAATGCGCAAGCAGGATAGAGAGTTCCAAAACAGCGACTAGCACCATCGAATCTACTAATCACTTGCCGCGTTCGCGACCATGTTCAGTAGCGAAGTACCGGGTCATGAGTACCTGTGGGATGGATGGTGGGGCCATAATAATAATAATCATAATGTGCGGTTGTCCTTCTGGATGTAATTTGTTTTATAATACTGGCTTTATTTAGGTTATATTTAGCACTTCTTTTAAGTTTATAAAGTGAATTGAAGTAAGCCCACAGTCTGTCTACAGAGACTACTTTTAGTATTATACACCGGCTTGTTGTTAGCCTACCGTACCTAACAACTAGTTTCAAAACCATGCAGTGGCTTGATGTTAGCCCATATTATCGCTACCGACTACTTTCAAAGCTACATTGGGTTTAACTAGTAGTTCTATAAGTAGTTCGTTTTAAAGATTTCAAGATAGTGTAGTTTTTAACGGAGCCGGTATTCTTTGTGTTACAGCTTGAAACAAGCCCGCTCTTGGTTTCGAATCAAGACTTTTCTTCTGTATATATTACTTTTTGATATACATACCCGATTTCCTTTAATCGTAAAATATTATACTGAACAGTAATATCGATTTTAACATATTATGTAACTAAATTTTAATCAGTGTAGGAATAACGGATAACTGATTGAAACTAAAGGCTAAAGTGCTAGGAATAATGAAGGAATAATGAAGAAATCACATTTGGACATCAATGTTTTTATTGATGTACACAACGAAATCCCAGAAAAATTACGGCTCCATGAAAGGAAAGACAAAGGCATTCGCTGCCCCAGATGTACATAACAAAGGATCAACGTGCTATACTAGAAACACGTAAACAAAAAGGCTTCACAAATGGGTTTGAAAGCAGCACTAACTATGTTATAGCTGTAGACTCTTGCGCATTCTGTAGTGAAGAATAAAACTAGACCTACAAATGCAGTCTTTAGCCCAGGAAGTTAACGAGATCTCGTATGGAAAATCAGGTTGGAAAAGTATTTTATAAAAGTCAAGAACAAACGAAGGATTGAATTAGGTAGATTGAATCAATAAAAGAAATAAAATGGAACCAGAGAGTTGGTACACTATATTACTAAAACCACCCACCATCGATACATTGGCACCAGTAATATTGAATGAGATTATAGACTTCCAACGGCAAATACTTCATGTTCTTACGGGTAGGCTGCCTCGGCTCAATAAGAGCAGTGCAAGAATGAGACAAAATCGAATTTTTCAGGCAGATAAAAAAAGGTTTTACCGTGAACTGAGTGTAAAGCAAAATAACCACCAAGACACCAAAGCCCCTTATTTGGAAGACCTGGCTAACTTTTGGTCAAATATTTGGCGAACAGCGACTAGAAGAAATTTATTCGCTGCTTTATTTTAACTAGAGAAAGAAAGAGCCAGAAATGGCCCTGAAATGGAGCCTACTAACATCAGAAACTCAGATCAGGCATATTCTCGCTGCAGTAAAAAAGACATCCTTCTAGAACAAAAAGGATATTGTGAAAACTCACGGGACAGAAAATATTTAATCACCGTAGACGATGCAGCCATGCTTCCAGCACGTAAACATGAAAGAAACAAATCAACGCACAGGACTTACATTGACTACGAGCAGGCGTTTCACAGTGCATTTGTTGCAATTTTCAACTTGAAAAATTTTGATTCAAAGGACATTTAAAGTTAGAGATATGCGGTTTCTGACAATCAAAAGTAGTTGCAAGTACCTAAAAATTGTGCTACCGCAAATTTTTAATCTGTTCATCCGGACACTTTTGTAAAATGCCGAAAGTAACCCCCTTATTTCCACGGGTCAGAGAAAATTAGCCTGCATTAAAAGTGGAAATCTTAGGTTTGGCAATAATTTACACGTCTCTAAATCGTAAGTTCACTATTCGGATGAACCGGGTTGCGGACTAGAAAGCTTAGCACGTACTCTACAAGAAGTTTTTCAACATTTAAAATGTTCCAACAGCCAAAATAAGTGTCAATGATGAGCCGACGTTCCGGGTTCGCCAGATCGAGTACAAGGTACTTATTACGTATTCTATGAAAACTTTTGAAAAATTTAGATTTGTGAATAATGAAAAAAATTCAACATAGTGAGTCGATAACCCAGTTGCACCGGGATCGAAAGCTTAGCACGTATTCGACAAAAAAATTTTCAAAATTTAAATTGTTTAAACAGCCCAAAAGAATAAAAGTTGTGGGCCAACGACCCGGTTGCACCGGATCGTGCACAAGGTAGCTTAGCACGTATTCTGTGAGAATTTTTAAGAATTTAAATTGTGCCAACTGGCAAAATAACTAACAATGGTAATTCGACGATCCAGGTGAACCATGTCGCGCTCCAGGTAGCTTGCTACATACACTACAAGAACATTACAAATAAATTAATTCTTCCAACTATCAAAATACCTAAAAAGTTTGAGTCCAAGATACGGGTGCATCGGATCGAACAGCAGGTAGTTTAATACGTATTCTACGAGAACTTTTAAAAAATTTTAATTTTGGGAATAAAGAAAACAATTCCAAATGGTAAGTCGGCGACCCGGGTGCACCGGGTCACGCACCAAGTAATTTAGTTAGTTTTGCACGAGAACCTTTTAAGAATTTAAAGTGCATCCGAGTCGTCGACTCCTCATTTGGAAATACTTCCGTTATTCGCAAAATTAAAATTCTTAAAATATTCTCGTAGAATACGTGCTAAACTACCTGATTCGATACCCCGTTGCATTCCGGTCCTCGACTCACTATGAATTGTTTTTGTTATTTAACAAATTAAAATTGTTTTAAATTTCTCGTAAAATACGTATTAAAGTACTTAATTCTCGGTCCCGTGCACCCGGATCGTCGACTCACCATTTGGATTGGTTTTCGTTATTCTCAAAGTTTGAATGTTTAAAAATTCTTGTGTAATACGTATTAAAGTACCTTGCGCTTGGTGCGGTGCTCCTGAAGCCTTGCCTTACCATTGGTATTTATTTTGGCAGTTGGCACAATTTTAATTCTTAAAAAATTCTCTTAGAATACGTGCTAAACTACCTGTTGCGTATCCCGGTACACCCGGGTCAACGAGTCACGAATTGTAAATGTTTTCGTTATTGACAAAGTTTATATATTTTAAAAGCTCTCGTAGAATTCGTATTAAACTACCTGGTGCTCGACCAGGTACACCTTGAATGTCCACTCATCATTGGCAGTTATTTCGGCCTTCAGAACTTTTTAAATTTTAAAAAATTTCTTGTAGAATACGTGCTAAGCTACCTGGTGCGCAACTCAGAGCATCCGGGTAGTGATCTTAATATTTAGAGACGCATAGACTATTGGCAAACTTAAGATTTTCATTTTTAACGCAGGCTAATTTTCTCTGACCCGTGCTTTAGTCAGATATTTCCAAGTGTCTTGCCATGTTTGAGCCACTTAAACTTCTTTCACGCGGGCATTCTTAAAAAATTGCGCACAGTCCAAGAAAAGGAAATGTTTATCCATCAATCCTTTCTAAAAAGTGAGGAAAATTGAGTAGATTGTCTCCATCTTCGAAAATTCTGCCAAAGTTCCATTTCAACAAAATCACGTTAGACCGTGGGCGAAGCATGGCAGAGGGGTGATATATATTATTATTCATACTCGACCCATTGTTCATAACCATGGGGCGACAGTGGGACGACCGTGGTTGAACATTGAGCTAATCTTGAGCCAAGCTGACTCCGTGCTCACCTTACGGTTAACCCAAGCTCAACCCACGCGTATGCCATTGTTGATCCGTGCTTCACCCATGGTACCTTTTTCACGCGGATTATTTATCACTTTTTTTTTCATAAATTCTGAGATGAAATTTACAATATGATTCTTGTATATCAGAGATCAAATACATAAATACATTACCTGGAGTTAAATTTTGCAACGTTGTGGGATCTAATTTTCGTTCATTTTCTTAAAAATGTGAAAAATAAGGGAATGACTTTCGGCATTTTGCAAAATTGTCATGATAAACATATTTAAAATTTGCGGTGACACAATTTTTAGGTACTTGCAAGTACTTTCGATTGCCGCTAACTACTAAATTAATATTTTATTATTGATTACATAGAAGATAACCTTAACTATATTATTTATCACCTATTAATTAATTTATAATCAATTTCTTATTTATAACGTGTTTTTAATTGAATTATATTAAATTTCAACCTTATTAAATAATATATTATAAAAATTATAAATAATTTGTATTGCCTTCATGTTATCAATAGGTAACATTAGCAACTTTTATGCATAGATGTTATTGGGTAGGCGAGTGCATTAAATTCCTCCACTGAAGTGGGAACGCATAAATGGGCACAGCTACGATTCGAGTAAGTTTTCTTTAAACAAATGAAAACGCGCAATACGCTGAAGGTCAGGATCAAAATACATACTCTAATAAACAAAATGGTACCTTATTTTTCTTATTTAGGTGTGTTGCATATAGTTGCAGACAAACTATACGACACCCACTTGAAAAATTTTACTTGATTGGTGAAGAAATTACACAAAAAATGTTAAAACTATATATAACCATACGTTCAGTTATCAACAGGTTGTCAATATACAAGGGTCTGAAGTTTTCACTTTTTTACGCGTTTCTTACACTCAGGTTAGTGTAACTTCTCTAATTATCATTCGATTGCACTTTTATTGTAGTGTTTTGGAAAGCTCTTTTCATGTACTTTAAGCTTATTATAACGATATACGTTGTTTTAATTATATATTTTTTTGTTCGAAAATTAAATTGAAATTGACTTAATCAAAAAAACCATATTTTCATTTTTTTTCTATTTAAAAAAATTGATTTCCTTATACTATTCGAAATCCTGCAGCATAAAAAGTAGGCCGAAAATTTTTCTTGCTCAAATTTTGATTTTGACGCTCGAGGGTATCACGTTAAACCTCCGCAGCGCTCGAGCACTAATACTGTCAGATCTAATGTGCCCTAAAATTATATTTAAATTTTTTTCAGATGATTATCTGTGCAGAAATATAAAAATTACGCTATATATTTCGTATAACACCTTTTATTTCATTCAGAATGAGCGTAAATCTAAATTTGACCAAGAAAAAAGTTTTGGTCCACTTTTTATTCTGTAGGATTTTAAAGAGTATAAAAAAATTTTTTTTTAAATAAAAAAAAATGTTAAATGTGTTTTTTTAATGAGTTGTAATTTTGAGTTTCAAAAAAAATCAACATTTTTTTCAATAATCGTTATAATAGTCTTAAAGAACATTTAAAGAGCTTTCCAAAACACGGTAATAAAAGTCCAATTGGATGATCATTAAAAAAGTTCCACTAACGTGAAGCTAAGGAGCGCGTAAAAAAGTGAAACATTCAGGCCCCTGTATGCTAACAAACGGTTGATAAATGAACCTATGGTTTTATGAATTAATGTGGGTCCACTTGGACTATAACTCAGCCAAGTTTCAACCTAACGTTACTGATTTCATGTGGTTTACTAAGTTCAAAATATCATGCAATGACAATAATAGGTAATTATAATTTTATGCATCGATTTTTGAGTACTCTAAACTGTTTAAAAAATTATAAAAAGTTCAGAGAAGTAACCAAGTTTAATATTTACCCGTATTTCGGAGTCAATATTACCTGCAACAAAAATTAACCCATGTGGGTAAACTTCAGCCGCACATTTCGGGTATCCTGCTGCGTTTACCTATGTTTGGAGAATAATTCTAAATTTTTACCTCGAAAGGCTTGTAATTTTTAGGTCATCTCCTTGGAAGCAGAAACCCATCGCATCTTTATATCCAAAAAGCGTCACTCAACATAAAACTACCGAGTGTTTTGTTTCATGATTCGCTTGAAAATCTATAATAGTTTGCTTGATCGCTGTTTATTGAAATATATTTGACAGGTCTGAAACATCGCCACGGAATTTAAAGATAAATGGCCCAAACGAAAATTTCCAATAGAAAATTCTAAGCAGGAATGGGAAAGTGTAAGATCTGATGCAGATTACATCGCTGTTTACTTTGATGTTACCTACGTATTTTATGCACTCTACAAGAGCTATCATTGTGTGCGAGGGTAACTGATTTCAAATATGGGATCACTGGACACCACTAACAGTCTGCCAGCCGTTGATGCGACGCATCCGCAAAACGAAAAGATCTCAAAATCAAGGTGTATATACATGCCTGTCGTATGCAGACGGAAAATCTATCTTCCTCTCACTGTACCGTGGCAGGATGCCATGCATTTACGTTACTCTAGATTTAACACCCAGCCTTAGGAGCGTCGGCTATATTCTCTCTTTCTATCATATGTTTCGGAACGTGAGAGGCGATAGTTAATGAATCATGAGATAGAATGATAGAATTGCAGTTGATTGTTTCAAAATGATCGAACATCTCTATCGAAATTTTATGCGATAGAAAGAGAGAACGGACGTCTCTATCTCTCTCTTACAAGTATGCTTCCTAGACCTTCTCTTTGTAATATCCCTACTATTTCACCATTATGCTATCTAGTATTTTATTTTGTCATCGTCCTAACTATTTTTTGATTTTTTTTCCTTAGACAATGTTACTTTATAGGTTTGGGGACTTTAAAAAAGTTGTTTTAAGGCTTCAGTTTTTATAATTGAATAAAAAATTATTAAACTGAGCGTTAAAATCATTAGTTCATTGAACCAACTTATCTTTAAAGGATTTTTGACTCTTAAATGTATTTTTGACTCTACGTAGTGAACGACAGAGATGAAAACTTTCCTAGTGAAGCCCCGCATTGAAAACCGAAACGTTTAATAAATAAAAAATATCTTTTAAAATATGTTTAAATGATGGTATGATATCAATCAAAAATTGAGAGGCAGTATTCTTTAAAAAATATTTTTCATTGAATGTAGAAGAAATGATATTTTACCTAAAAAAATATTTTTCATTGATAACAAATTTCGAAATTTCTCCTTTCACAGTAATTTTTGCAATAGAAAATTTGCACATACTTTAAACAATTTTGAAATCTCAATTTCCAGAATTAGAAGTGAATTAGAAAAGTGCTTACAATAAGATGAAATTATTTATCTATTATTAAATATTATATTTAAAATATAAATAAATAGATATTTAAAAATATCAGATTCTCCTCAAATCGCGATAAAAAACATAATAACAAACTTTCTATTTTAATTCACCAGCAAACTAGTGTTCAAGAGAAAAATATAACTTTACATAGAATTTTTGAAGAAGGGCAGAAGGATCCTTGGTTTGTAAATTTGATAGACATAAAAATTACTGATTAACTTACAGATATTCTCAGATTAGGTCAAGGTTTCAGTAACCGTGTGATAAAAAGTAAGTCGAAACAAAGGATGGAAATAGTAAAAGATGTTGAACCAAATATACACAAAATTCCTATTTCGAATCAGCAGGATTTTCTAAACAAGGTGTTACCCTTGTAAATGAGCTTTGTTAATAAAAATTCTTTGCATATTAGTAGTATGGATCGTAAGATTTCTAAAGGTTTCATGATGAAAGAATTTTTTGGAAACAACCCTGATATAGTTTGCATGAGTATTGATAAAGGCAGTATAAGGCAGTATAATTACATTTTTGAAATATTACATGAGGGTCCGTTAAAAGAGTAAACAAGAGACACTTTTTATATGCTTGCCAATTGGAGAAAGAAGGAACTTCTGAGAAAGGATATAAGATGGACTGATATTAATACTGAAGACACAGTTCTTGCCAGATGTTATGGTTTGACAAAGGTTCACAAAGGTGGCTATCCCCTAAGAATAGATATCTCAACCATTAATACTCCCACTAAATTTTTAGAAGAAAAATTTAATTTGATTCTCAAAGAATTTGTCACAACTTTTAAATATAATGTAAAAAATAGCTGGGAATTTCAAAAATCGATTATTCATAAAATGGTTCCGGATGATTATGTAATGATTTTCTTAGCTGTTAAGGCAATGTTTTCGAGTATACCCCTTGATTTAGTTTAACAGGCAATTTTAAATAGTTGGGACAATATAAAAACACGTATTAAATTGTGTCAAAAAGATTTTATCGCAGGGATAGTTTTTATCATGAACTCAACTTATTTCAAATTTAATGTATCTTTTTATAGACAGAAGTTTGGTACTCCCATAGGTACAGTCATTTCTCCGATTTTAGCAGAAATAGTAATGGAAGATTTAGAGATTGTTGACTTTAAGAAATTAGATTTTGTTTTGCCTTTTTATTTCAGGTATGTGGACGATAACTTATTGTGTGTTCCTCTGGAAAAGTTGCAGATGGTCATTAATGCTTGGTAATTGATGTTTTTAGCTCATCCTTTTCAAAACAAAATTTCAGTAATTAAAAACTAATTGACAGAGCTCTAGGTTTGTCCGACTTTTCATTTCATACTAGAAATTCAAATATTGTTAAGAATATCCTTTTTCTGAATCATTAGCTACAAAAGTTAGTTGAGAAACATATTGCAATTAGATTTCTACAATTCAAAAACAAACACAGTAATACTTTGCGCGCAGATAATCAGAAAGAGTTAAAGAAATGTGGTTTATTTATTACTTTTTTTCTTTCCTTTTTTGTTCAAGTTTCTAAAACTATTGAACTTAATAAAGTTAATAAAGTTAAAAATTGATACCATTTTACGCATACCATTTCAAATGGCTTCAGTGATTAATTTTTGTAAAGATCCTTTCGATAATTATGAAAAAGGTGGTGTTGTCTACAAGATCACTTGCAGGATCTGTAAGATGAATTACGTGGGACAGACTGGCAGACTTCTTAATACTAGGATAGAGGAATACAAAAGTGATGCTTGTTTTCAATGCTGTTATAAGAATATTATTGCCAGACATACAAGGGAATTTGATGATGTTTACTATGAGTTTTACTGGAATCATATTAAAATTTTGCATAGTGAAAGTAATGAGAGAAAGAGAGAATTCATGGAAATGCTTTATATTAAAAAAGAAAAAAGTTATCTATGAATTTAAAAACCGATTTAAATAAATTAAAAAAAGTTCTGCTACTATGATTAACTTCATTTAGCGGTGAGGTTCCATGAATCTTGTTTTTCTTTTGCTTTCACTTTTTCGGATTTATTTATGACAACTATTTCTAGTGTGTTTACAACAGATTGATCTACTGACCTTCATTCGATTTTCAGTTATCGAAGGGAAAACACCTGTTCTTTGATGCTATTGTTTATATTTTTTCGGTTCGATAAGGGTACTGTATAAGTACCGAAACGTTGGTAATGCAATTTGACTTTTTTATTTTCAATGTTTTTTATTGTTCTTTTATTGTGATTTGATAATAATAAAAATAAAAAAGGCGAACTAAGGAAAAATAGAAGGAAGTGGATGTGGTTCATTGACTTCTCATTTTTCGTTCCTCTTTTTTATTTTTGTCTGAAATTTTTGTTTTTTACCAAATTTTTTTTAGATTACAATTAGAGCATTTTTTGTTTGTTTGTTGCGCTTTCAATGCGATCGTTGGATTCTTTTTTTTTTACAGGAGTTTGCATTACTTTATAAAAATATTTTAATTACTTTGGCTGGTTTCTAAGTAGAACCAAGTCAATATAACCTAACAATTTTCTAGTGTTCTTTGTGTTCTTGAAAATAAAAGTATTCACGGTGACCTTCTTGCAAATTTATTTGTGTGCAACGTGCAGAAAAAACTGAATCTGCGCATTTCTTCTAAATCTTTTCAGCAATCGAAAAAACGTGAAATGAAAAAACCTAGGTGATTGTCCTAAGAAATGGCACCAAATTTAAAAATTCAATTATCTTTTTGAATAATTTTTGTAAAAATCGTTGAAGTAAGTTGTTGGCTTTAGGGTCAGGTGAATTGAAACTAATTAAGTTATTTCTGACGTTCAATACAATCTCCCAGCGATTATTTTGGGTAATGTTTCGAATAATACATACCCCTGAGTAGTTTGAAACTGCATATATGCATGTATTTTGACTCGCTGATTACGAAAATGATAATGAAAATACGCGCAAATTTTATTTTCATGGTCAAAACCATGAAACACCCATAAAAATCATGGTTTTTGTGTCTATTTTTGTAAATAACAAAAATTTGCGAAAAATTTTTAAATAAAAGATGTAGATCTTTGAAAAAATATATTTTTCGTAAAACACATTTTACTCCACGAGTAATGGTTTTTAAAAAAACTGCGATAAATATGAAAAATTACAGAAATAGAGCACAATATTTAGCGGTGTGACAGGGGTGCCAACCTTATTTCTGTAACCAGTCACAGGGGTGCATTCCAGCATGTCACGAGACGTTGGAAAGGGGTAAAGGTTTGACCAACATTATTTCTGTAACAATTTACAGGTTTCTTTCATATTTATCGTCGTTTTTCTCTAAAACTATTACTCGTAGAGTAAACATTTTTTTCACATAAAATATATGTTATATAAATATATGTATGTGTAATAATTCATGTTATTGAGCATGAAAATCAAATTCTCGCGTATTTTCACTATCATTTTCGTAATGAGCAAGTCAAAATACATGGATATACGCAGTTTCAAATTATTCGAATTTATGCACTACTCGGAACTTTATCCAAAATATTAATTGAATGTTTAAATTTAGTGCCAATTGTTAGCTCACCGAGCATTGCTGAAAAAAAGTGCTTAACATTTGCCTCAATGACTTTGGTCTTTGACACTTCAGAAATATAATTGTTATCAATCCGATCGGACCTTGATGACTATCTTATTTGATAAATGAAGAGGTCCGATTCTAATAAATCATCGGAATCCCAACCCAGAGAGAATATCTTTTAACTTTACAGACTGTGGCGACTTTTGAGAGATTTCACATTTATTGTCACAAAGAGTTATTTTTTGTATAATTTATGGTTCAATTGCCCATAAATACAAATAGTTAACAAATTTATACATATTACATTTGTGAAGACTCGCCTCTTTTACCTGTAAAGACAAACACAAAAAAAAACAGAAGATAAACTTTACACCGATTTCTGATAAAAGATTCGTTGCAACAAAAATTACCTTCAAAGGATAAATTTTACACAAATATCGGTTAAACTGTCTTTTGCTTTTTCATGACCAAACATGTATTTTTAAAAATGCGAAGTTTTCTGATAAAACTGTAGTCCTCTAAAAAATTGCTTGCAACAAATTTTATTCTTTGTTTTTTCTGTAAAGATGTTGGGTTATTGCAAGACACTAAGACAGTTACTCTCAACTCACGGTAATATTCTCTGTTTACCCATGCGATCAGGCAATAGCAGACAGATTACATCCATCATGGGTAATATTTAACTTCTACCTCTGTCATCGAGTAAAAATACGAAATGACCTGAAAAAAAAACTTACACTTAGTTTTTTCTGTGTTTGATTTATTCAAATTCCATATTTGGTGTTCGGCCAAGGTTTTGGGTCTCTCGGCCCACTGTACTAGTACTACGGCTTAAAATTATATTAAGAAGAAAAGAAGAATATGAATTTATTTTTTCACCAAATAGAACAATTTTCGGGGGTGTGCTTTATTAAAAAAAGATCCTAGAGGCCAAAAATTTGGTATGAAAGAATTCCTTTCAAGTGAAAACATGAAAATTAGTCAACTACGCCTAAACTCCACACTTTTACTACAGCCTGCGCAAAGGGAACGAGAATTCATTGTTTGCGTTTAGTATTCTCTCGCTAAAGAAAGTGTCTGCAACATTGCATTACATGTATGGTAAAATTATAAAACATGTTTGGCAATTTGCAATACCAGCATCTAAAAACTATTAGAAGGTTACCTTACGTCTCGGAAATAAATGTCTAATAAATTTAATGTAATGTTGCATCATACCAACTAGATTAAAGCATTTCCAGAACGCGAAATATTTCAAATTAGCTTAAACTCTTTTATATATTAAATTCCTTTTATATTATTTTTCTTTTTTTACGTTTGCGACTCATTATCCGGATATTGCAAAATAAAGTAAAATTTTTAGTCTATTCTTGCATTAATATTTATTATTTTATTAAATATTTTGCAAGAATCTTTATTAGCAATAATTGCTGGCTAAAACCAGAAGTATACGTGTCAGAAGGCTTGCTAATGAACTTGATTTTTCTCTTTAGAGCGATAAAGGATATACGCAAGGAAAATTGAATTTAAAAATATCTTTTGAAAGTATCGCGTCATCAGGCAACACACAGACAGACCGACCAAAAGGCAGAAATGTTCATAGAAAACCATATTTTCTGACTTAACGGTCTCAAACCGTCGAGATTGACTAAAACTCGATAGGTCCAAATTTATATAAACAAGGTGAACTTCAATCATTTTTCAGCCTGAAAATTCTTGCCCTCGACTTCTCTTTACAGAATACCTTTTTGAAGTCCTTTTTGAAATAGGTGAAAGTTATATCATGAAAAAATTTGTTGCGTATTTTATATTATTGTTCCGAAGATCTTTTTGGCAATCGCTGTGCTTCCGAAGTTTTAGCTATGTTCTCCGACATGTTTGCAAATCGCAAAATAGTCGCGAAAATGAAGCTACAAGAATATCCTATCGATCACCCATTCATAAACAATTAAATTATATGTTGCACAACTTTTCTTCCGCGGTTTTTCGATAGAACATAATAACAGCATCACATTAGTGAATTTGTGTTTGCATCAAAAGTGTATTCTCGAACGAAGATGTCAGTTTTCGAGCGAAATTCTTGTCATTTGCGGGAAGTGTTGATTTTTGGCTCCGTGAATTTTCGGTCTGGCCGTTGACGTTGACGCATGTCCAGACATTCCCCATAATATTCTGCGCTTAGGATTCTCGTAATGGACCTTTTTTCGTCTCTGGTGACGATGCGATTTAAAACCCCTTTCGATTCTGTCTTTGAAGCAGCTGTTTACAAGCAAAGAAACGGCGTTCAACGTCTCTTGGCTTCAATTCGTAAGGAGCCCAATTTCCTTGCTTCTGAATCATTTCCATGGCTTTCAGGCGTTTCGAAATTGTTTGTTGAGTGACTCCCAATAATTTGGCTAATTATTCTTGAGTTTGGCACGAGTCTTCAGCAAGTAATGCCTCCAGTTCGGTATCTTCGAAAATTTTCCTTCTTCCACCGCCATGCCGCTCCTCGACATCAAAATCACCGCTCTTAAAGCGTTGAAACCACTTTCGACACGTTCTTTCACTAAGAGCAACCTCACCGTAAACACTTGAGGGCATTGGGTGAGCTTCAGCCGCAGTTTTCTTCAAATGAAAACAGAAAATCAACACTTTCCGCAAATGACGAGAATTTGGCCCGAAAACTGACATCTTCGATCGAGAATACACTTCTGATGAAAACACAAATTCACTAATGTGGTGATATCGTTATGTGAAAAGATGTCCAAGCTTACTGTATAAAATGTTTGACCTGCCTATTTAAACCGGCACTTACCGCTGTATCCATCTGTCGAAAAACCGCGGAAGCAAAGTTGTACACCCTATACATTTTTTGACAAATGACAATAGCTATGAAAAAGATGAAGACAAACGTTCTCCATTCAAAAAGGAGCTATAAATTTGTAATTAAGAATTTTTTGATAGGACTCGTAGTTTTTGGTTTCAATACAAAAATACATGCTACAAAAAGAAAATAAAAAAGTAAAAGAAAATTAAAGTAAAAATATTTCGTCTTAAGTTCGACTTAGCTTGTCTTGAGTTCGTATCCAAGACTGCTATGCCTCGCTGGCGGCCAGGTCGGAATGGAGTTGCCTTGATGCGAGAAGTATTATTGTAAATCTTAAGATCAGTCGAGGTGGACTTATCTTAAGTTGATAAGTTTAATCGGGTAAAAGCTACCACAGGGTTCGCATCCAGCCCCTTGACCCTGCCATCGGGGGGCCTTTTGTTTGAGTGGAGTCGAGCGCTGGCGGTACAGTCTTCTTCATGAAGACGCAAGATTTGCACTGCGAACCCTCTGTAGTATCCATCATCGCGATACATTAGGAAGAGAAAGAAAGACGCTAGGAATAGGAAAAGAATGGAAATACAGTGCAGGACTACATATTATGGAAACTTGAATTAAAAGTCCATCAATGTTGAATTCATTCGTTTAGAATTAATCAACGTTATTAGAAATAATTCATTGCATGTATTCAAACAGTAAATTGTTCTTTCTTTAGGAAAATTTGTACTTCCTAAACTGAAATACTCATCTATTAAACTAAATTATCTACCTGTGAAGACCGATATAGTTTCTGAGAATGGTAATACGCAATTACAACGTTTGAAAACATTTCTTGTGAAAGGTCTGGAAGAGGGTATAGAGGGTAATGGAGGGTATAAGAGGGTAATAGATAATTAAAACTCAAACTTCAATATTTTCTAGTTTCAAATTTACAAAATCTTTCGTTTGTGAATTTTTTCTCCATGTTACTCCGACCTCTACAAACTATGGATCCCAGCGACAGGATTTAAATTTTATGATCGATAGAACTTGTAATTTAGTAATAAATGATTCGCTCATTCAAAATTCGAAACCTGTCAGTGTCAAGAACTACAGGCATATAAAAGCTTCTGCAAAAAGATTAAAACTCTGATTTTCTACAACTATCTAGTGAACTATTGGCGATAGGAAAAAATAAATAACATTTTTAGATTTGCCATCCAAAGAACATTATCATTGCAGTTAAACCAAATTATAATTGAGTAAAAAATAAATACCAAGGAGATCAATAATATAAAAATTCTGTAAAATTTAAATCGGATTAGGGATAACTCTTGGAGTTCTTGAGAAACTTTTGTTGTCGGTATCCTTGAGTTCGGCGTTCAGACGAAAAATTTCGGCTTAAGATCTAAAATAAAGACTCCCTCGCCGCCAGAGGCGCCACTTAAAAAAACTTTTTGGCTATATCTTGTCTATGTGTTGGATGTAAAGACTTAGCCAAGACGAATTATTTTTACTCGGGAAGCACGAGACACGTGATGATAATGTGTTCGTTAAAGCTGAAGGATCTTTAACAAAAGAGAATTGACAATCACCAAATTACAGTTTTTGATGCTTCGACCATTGATTTCAAAAAGTCTATGCCAAAATATGGAGGAAGTACAAAGGCTGAGCGCGTTCTGCGAATCAGCCTCTAAGAACATCACAGTCAATGAGAAATAAACCGAAAACAGGATAAAGACTTCATAAGGGAGTACTGACGACTGTACAAACAGGACTATTTATCCTAGTTGTCCCAATTATTATTGCTTTGGATGTTCCAAGCCTTTACTGGTTCGTAGCCTACAGATCATCTTTGCTTGTCAACAAATTTCCGAGACACTTGCACGCCAGAATAATGAAGGCGGTCATCGTTGGCGCAGATATTACACGTGGTAGTGTAGTAGTAGCACAAAAAAGTACTTTACCGTCGAAAAAAACAATTTTCCAGGAAAATGATGAATTATCAACTACAATAATGAATTTTAAACTGCAGTAGACTAATTTGCCACCAATGATAGGAATTTTTAATAAAATACATGAATTTCTAATTATATAAGATGAACTAAGTAACATTTTCAGTTTAAAAAAATACCAATCACCCACAAAACTAATCAAAAAAGGAGTTACATTTTCGAAAAAAGTCATCAATTTTCAAAAAAGATGATGAATGTGAATTTTGACATAAAATGATAAATATTTAACTAGAATAATTAAATTTTTAACCGGAAATATTAATTTTAAAATAAACATAAAACTTTCCAACCGAGAAGTTTAATTTCTTCTCAAAAAGAAGAATTTTTAACTAAAAAAGCCCATTTTCTGACTTCAATGGTGGAATATTTAAATACAATAGTTATACATATTCGGTAAAAAAAAAATATTTAGCGACAAAAAGAACAAATTTACAAAAATTAGTTACATTTTTCTTTTATCTTCTTATATACTTTAAATTCTGTTTGAAATAGTGACATTTTCAACAATGTAGCTAAATTTTGAGCAAAACAAAAATTAATTTTCTACCAAAAAAGGACGATTTGTAACAAAATAAATGAGCTCTCAACCAAAAAGTTGAATTTTTCATTAACGAAGATCATTTTTTCACTGAATAGTTAAATCTTGAACCAAATAAAAAATAGTTTTTTGAGTACTGCTATAAAATTTCTAGCTCAAAACAATTAATTTTCCGGACACAGAAAAACAAGAAATGTTCAACCTATCATTAATTTTCTAATAAAGTCATAAATGTATAACTGCACTTGGTGAATTTTAAACCAAAACGAATAAATTTTAACAAAAGAAATTAACTATGAACCAAGCAGATGAGTTTTTAACTGAAGTTATGAGTATTGAACTTGAATACTTCAATTCTCAACTAAAAAGATAAATTGTCAAACAAGGCGATTAATTTTCGAACAAAAAGGTAATTTTCCAAACATATTCTTGAAATTTTGACTGAAAAGTATAAATTTTCAATAAAAATTTGAATAGTTAAATTTTCACTTAAAAAAATTAAGTTTCCAAAAAACGAAACAAAAAATTTTCAACCAATCATGAATTTTACACTAAAATGGCGAATATACAACTGCACTAGATGAATCTTAAACTAAAATAATAAATCGGTAAAAAACGAATGGAGGATATGTTACTGGAATATAGCAGGATTGGATAGAAAGGATAGTGAAATTATGAGGAATTTGACACAATGGGATGTTGTAATAACGATGGAGACGTGGCCAGATGAAAAGGGGTGGGAAAGAGTAAGGGGAAGATTACCAAGAGGTTACAAATCGCAAGTTCAAAATGCAAAAAGGAAGAATAAAAAGGGCAGAGCAATGGGAGGAATGGTGATGGGAGTAAAAAATAAATGTATAACAGGGAAAGATAAGAAAGAGAGGAAAGAGCAAAAAGAAGGATTAATAGTAGAAGAGATCAAGATGGGAGGAGAGAAGTGGAAGACAGTGGGGGTTTATGTCAACGGAGGTATGCAAGAGAAAGGAGAGGAGTTAAAAGAAATGATGGAAGAAAATAAAGAAGATATTAGACTTATAATAGGTGGGGATTTCAACGCAAGAACAGGAGATAGAGGAGTAAGGGAATGGGGAGAAGAGGGAGAAAGAAAATCAAAAGATAAAGTACTGAATGGGGAGGGAAAGAAGTATTTAAAGAGCTTGGAGGATATGGGATGGTTTATCTTAAACGGAAATATAGAGGGAGATGAACAAGGCGAATATAAACAGGCTGGAGGAGAAAGGGGAACGGTAATTGATTATGTGATAGTGGATGATGAGGTAAGAGCGAAGGTCAAGAAATTAGAGATAGGTAAGTATATTGTTTCGGTACACTTTCCATTAATAGTGACATTAGAGGGAGAAAAAAGTAATAGTAATAGTAATATGCATAAGAAGGGGGCAAAGGCAAAGAGTGTAGGTAAAGGGGATTGGTCAAGGCAAGGAAAAGAAGGGTTTATAGAAAAGGTTAGAAATATCACAATGGGAGAGGAAAATGTGGGCGAGGAGATGGCAAAAATTATAGGAGAAGTAAAAAGAGGATTAGAGTGCACAAACAAAAATGAAGTTAGTAAAGAGAGAAATAGAAGCGGAAGGGATGAGGAGTGTAAAGAGAAAAAGAAGGAGGTAACAAATGAATTAAGAAAGTGGAGAAAAGAAAAAAGTAGTAGGAAAGAATATATGAGAAAAAAGAAAGGTATTCTGAGTTGTGTGATCAAAAGAAAGAGGAAGGGAATAAAAGGTTTGCGGAAGAAGCGGAGAAGCCTAGGACGGAAGAATATGTATGCAAGGTAGTAAATAGAGAAAGAAGAAGGAGAAGAAAAAGAGTAAAAAGATATTGAAATCGTAGAATGGAAAAAATATTTTTTGGATTTGCTAGGAGGGGTAGAGAGAAAAGTTAGGAAGGGAGGAAAATATAATAGAGAAAGAGATGAGG
>JAAAKG020047488.1:0-18585 GCA_010014905.2 Druon quercuslanigerum
CGACCCAAAAAATATAAAGTTATACCATTTCCTTTCCGGGAACAGCTCACTTTTTCATTTTGTGTGCCTGTGTTATCTCGAATTAATATGTTTCTGGCACTGATTCTAGTTTTTTCAAATGAGCTGGATCTATCTTTCTAGCGAATCGAAGAAAGTAACGAATTTCGCCTAGAGCGGAACAGTGACTGAAGGCGAAATGGAAGAGTATGGAATAGAGGCGTTCTATACGACCATTGAAATGTTTTTTATAAACATTTACATATTATATTTTTCAGGTGGAAGTGACGACCAGCAGAGGCAACGTCGAAGACTAGAATCACATAACAGCGCTGCTTCAAGTTCTTCTGTTGCTTGGGATCCACGTTAGTATATTGTAATTTTTTTCAAAGAACAAAAAAATTACCGCCAGTAGTTTATCGATATCGCTGAAAGACTTTGGCTCGTGGATACCTTTAAAAGAAGTTCCGAATTGTGACTTACAAAAGTACATATTCCCATACAGAATTTAATTTTGTATCTTTTTTCTCTCCATAGAAATGTTTTAGCTTTTCCTATTTTCAAAACAAAACCTCAAAACACGTTTAAAAAAAAAGTTTACGTTAAATTGTTAAAATTTCTGAGAGTCGTAGAAGTTTATTCGAAATGTCCAAATTCGCCAAAATGTATGATATTTTAGAGACTTTTTTTGGAATTTGATGAGAATTTGCAGAATTTTATGGAAATGTGAAGTCATTCACCAGTAACTTTTAATAATGATTTGCCTGGAAACATAAGCAGTGGATCAAGCTAAGCTTTATTTAATTTATGTAAAGTAATGAAAATTAATGAAACTTACGAAAATGTATGCTTTTCGTAGGAATTAATGGAAGCTGGTGAAGTTTGTGGAAATAAATTGGATTTATAGAAAGTTTTTTAAATTGAGATTTTCAGAGTGAGTTAACTACTAACCATGCCATTAATCGTCAAACGATTATGGGAAACTCGGAAAATTGATCGATGAGAAAAAAGTGTTTAAAACGTAAAACAAAATATACCTTCTTATTCATCTTGACTCAGTCGAAAAATGTTTTCTATCAAATTTTTTTTTCGACAATTTAAAGTCATAAAAATGAATAAAAATGTACAAAATTTTTCGATCGAAAACCAATTAGTGATAATTTCAATCATGCATGGAATATTTTACGAAAATCGTATGAAGATATACGGAACCTAATTGGCGTCATCTTAGTTTATTACTATGATCACCGGTCCAAAAAAAGAATCCTATCAGGAATTCATCGTTATTGCTGATTAATCATAACAGCATCTTTAGTCACTAGTTTCATTAGAAGTGAAAGTAAGATATGAAATTATAGTCGCTATTATCAAAGAAGATTTTAATGAATCTTCTATAGAGAAATAGGATTAGGGTTAAAAAAATGGATTTTAAGATTCTGGATGATATTGATAGTTTCAAAATCACTTCTTTATATTAAAAAAGAATTAAAATTTTTATCTCCTGTGACTGGCTGAATGCGGAACGAGAAGATTTTGTCGTAAGTGGAGGGTATAAATTCCGGAGATTTTTCAAACTCGCTGTGTATCTGACTGCGACCATTTCTTCAATCGCTTTTATTGAAAAATTTGCCAGTTAACCCTAAGGTCTCTTTCATCGCAAAACTTTAAAAATGTTGTTTCTACACTGAGCCACATTATCCATTTACATGCTATACATTCTTAGCTTTAACTGTTGCGGAGCGTACTAAAGTCATTTAAAGTGCACGTTTAAGTAGGCGCTGGAAAATCTCTTCGGTTTCCCCGAAAACAGATTGTTAGAGTCGAATGGCTTCAGGTGGAATTCCGGATTCTGGTGGGGTTAGACTCGGTAGATTGTGAGCACAGGACTGGACAAGATTAAGGTGCAGGGAGCACACGACTAATTGTCTTCGGAACAGGATTGCGGTAATAAGGACCAGGGTGTTGTTCCACACTGCTTCTACTAGGCTTTCGAACGAGGTTTATTGTTTCAGCAATTCTCTACCGAATAAAAGAAAGGATTCTTCTTCCGTCCAATCTATTTGTGCATATTAATCATCTTCCTTATTGGTTTCCTTTTTATCGTCTTATGTGTCATGGGTTTTCCCCCTCCTTCGATTTCTGTCCATTTTTCTTTCTTGAATGCGATTTTAATAGTTTCCTAGAATTCATAAATTATCTCGATCTAACCCCCTTTTATGTATCTGGTATCAGTAAGTATCGTAAAAGACATAAAGCTGTACCGGAATCATTTTTTCGAAATGACGATACTGCCACATTACGATGTCTTCCTTCTTCTTTTCTCCTGAAACCAAATAAAAAAATCCTACCGCTCAAAAGAAAAAATAAATAAAATTACTTTTTTTCTAATTTTATTTTTTCTTAACTTTTCAGTAATAAATAGTACCTAATTTCTTGACTTTAACTCTTTTTAAAGATTCCTAATTACATTTTTATTTTAATTGTTCTTCTATCAGCATAGTGTCTTCTTCTGACGTTCTGAATTCTTTGGATATTCTTTGCTGAAAATTAACATATGTCTAAAATCTACTTTAATTTTCAATTAGAAATCAATCTTAGCCTGTTATAGCTGTATTTAATTTGTTTATATAAATTATATATTTCCTTTGTAAAATTCATTTCTTTACAAAAAACTCTATATCTGTGGCGAGAGAGATTTGCTTTGTCGATTGGATCTCTGTTCTTATCGTACGGCAGCGGGGAAATCCTACCGGACGTTTGTTTAGTAAAAACAATGCACAAGCACGATTCACTATTTGTAGTGCGATGCAGAGCCCTAAGCAGCTGCCTAATCCACACTTGAGTTCTTTTCGTGAATGTTAACAATGCGGAATTTATTCGTGCATATATTCGATTAACGAAAAGCGAAAGTCACAGTCACAGCGGTTTATATAGGCTGGCTGCTTCTAAAAATATCACGCAAAAGGCGATTCATGAAAAATCGCTTGTAAGGCGATTCGTGTATCGTCACGTAAAAGGCAATTCATGAACGGGAACGCCCTGGCAATTCAGAGGTACGATGCTAGAACGCAAGATTGAATTTCGTTTTAATTGATTCAGGAATACAAACTATCTTAATCCTAGTTATTATGTGTAGTCAGACACACTTTAAGTTACAGTGGGTCTGACTATATACAAATTCTTCCACTAAGTGGGCTATCCATTAATAATAAACAAAAGTATATAAATTTACGTTGAAAGAATATTACTTATTCATTGATGATATTTAAATATATAGTTATCCTGTGATAATAGAATATGCAATATAGTTTCAACGATCAAGCATAATAAAGTGCAAACTCAGAAAGAACCGGTAATGCGCTCGTTTATAATTGGTGGTACTACTATGTTTTGTGTGGAATATGGATCTAACAAGTATATCTCCACGTGGGTGTCGATATACGTATATATGTTCTCAGGAGAGTACGATTAAGTGGGCACCAGCCAGACCGTTAAATACGTAAAAAAGTACTCTAAATAATCTTCAGAATCAGCCCGGCAAAGATCTTAACAAAACTAACTTTATTCTATGGAAAAAGGAAGTTATGGGGAAAAGAAGCTCAGGGGTGGAGTCTTAAAATCCAACAGTAATGAATTTTTAACCCGGAAATTTATATCTTTTGGGAAGGACAATCGATTGGCCTTTTCTTTTCGTCGGAAGCTAGAATAACGCACATTGTGGAGAACGGAGAAAATACTCTAATTTACTCGGGAAAATTCTTTCGGAGACGCGAAATTTTTCCTACAAATGAATTTAACGCAACCCTCCAATCGCATCGCTTGCCGAAATATTAAGACTTTTACCTGAGACATTTTTCGTAGTTGACTATCAAAATCCGACCACGGTATAACAGACAAAAGGGCCATCCTAATCAGCCCAGTTACGAATCTGTACAAAGTAAATATCCAAATTCAAATCTTGAACAAGAAGAAAAACGTTCCTCGTTCGAAACACGGACACCATGAACGAGAGTGTAAGAAAAGAAAAGGAACACACTGTGGCACTTGTAGCCTCTCGCAGACCAGGATCGAAAGTGACAGACCTTTTCAAACGCGCCAAGACCGTCGACTCGAAGGGTGCTCGGGTCTAGGCGCGTTCGGAAAACGCAAGTCGGCGCGCAACTAACGGAGAAAACATCAACTAAAATATAATCCTTGAATACATTGCAACTAATGCCCGTGACAATTTCAATTTTGACATTATCAATAACACAGTAATTAATGTTCATCTCCTATAGTTTACATCGGTATTGCAATTTTCCACTTTAATCAGGGCGCGTCTAGTAGAGGGACTGTGAACTAACTTTTGCTACTTAAACTAAGAACTATTTCTTAATACAAATAACACAAGTAACATCGTCGACGTAACTAATCGTAAACATAACCGCACTAAATCTAGATTCCGAGCTTCGTGAAACCTTTTAACGAAAAAGGTTTCATAAATCTCGGAAATTTTCCGGCTTTCATTTTGAGCGGGAAAGTTTAAATTTCACAAAGTAGACGGAAAATACTGTGAGGTAAAATGATTCATGATTGCGTGTTTAACGCGCGTATATAGCGTAAAATAGCATTATATATTCCGGAGTTCGACAGAGTTCACGTTACTTCGTTAAACTTTACCGATGTGAAAGTTTCACGAGTCTTGGTAATTTTTCCGAGCTTCAACTTCGAGTGGGAAAGTTCAACTAGTATCAAAGTTGAAAAACGGATTATACTTGAGTAGTTACGTGAAAAGGTTCCTATACAATTAAATTAAGACCTAAAAAAACGTAAATACAAGTCTGACGCACGTTGCGTTACGCTAACGTGAAAATTACTGAAACTCACCCTGACCAGAGCACGCATGCGCATACGTTTCACAATATACGTAAGTTACCGAGTTTTACCGTTTACAAATTCTTACGACTCGGTGCTTGCTCATTGGAGTTTCGAATCTCGAAGTTTTGGTCCAGTGTATGGCCCATTTAATGCCAATTGATGCCAACCTTTGCCAAGTTTCCGATCGTTTATTGCATGGTTCCCCCAGTGACTCCAATTATCGAGGCAATATGGCGTTGCTCCGGTTTTAAGTGGCATGAACCAGGCCGAGCTCGTAAGATCAGAATAGTATAATCGGTCGTGGCTCTGTGGTGTTAAATCTTATTAAAATGACATGAGTTAATTGCGAGCTGACGACCGAATGAGGAATCCATGGATCCTTTGTTTAAAGCCCGCCATCTCGTGTTGGGTTTGGGAACCAAAAGCATGGGATATCAAAGATAGGGATAGCAATAGGTTTCAGGCCTGCCATAAAGTATCCGGATCGGAAACTATAGGCGTAGGGTACCACGGTTATGGTTTGTAGGTCCTTCACCCTGGCAATTGGTAAAGTATGCAAGACCTTACCTCCGTTGTGTTGTTGTTATTCTCTGAGATTTGACAAGTGGAGGTTAGTTGAACATGAAATCAAGCGCATACAGAAACATAAATGGAAAAGTAGGACAACTTTTGATGGATGCTCTTGAACGGGATGACTTTCGTTCCTGGTCATTCTGGTTCTGGTCGGTTGGCCGTTTAATTAATTGTAAAAGCCCAAAGTGACAGGTAAGTTAAAATTTACCCCGTCACAATACCGAAGCCTACTTATAGTCGCGGGAACAAGCCTATCTCTATTATCAATAGATTCCGTTCCATCCCAAAACTAAAATCAACTTTATTTACAAAAAAACGAGCCTAGTAAGCGACCTAAAACGACAATTAAAAACATTTTGCTCTTTGAGAAATTATCGTATTAATCGGCGCTTTCTCAGGAAGAAATTAATTGCGAGGCGCACTTTAAACAACACCTTATAAGAGATCAAGTCGGACGATACATTGCAGCCTCTAAATAGGCTCTCTACACATGAGACAGTTTTTTCTAATCTTCGTTCAAACGTTACACTCAGTACTTCACGCATCATAAAATCGCGGCCTCACCTCTGAATATGACTGCATTCTAGTTAAAAGGTCCATATTCTTTAAGTCAGGAAGAAAATTTTTTCCCACATTTGGATTTGAATCCTAGGGCGTACATACTTAAGAAAACGAACAAAATTAATTGTCTAAAGACTATCATTTAGGCGGGAATTTTCAAAAGTTTTCCTTTCTTTCCTAAACTGAAAGGAGTAATAGCGTTCTGTTTTATTTTCAATCCTAGGTATTATCCGATGTGCCCAAGGATCTTGTTTTTATAAGGAAATTCAAAATTTATCGAAGGCCTCTTAATGATACAAATCAAAGAAAGAAAATTTTATGTAAATATATAATTTTCGTTCGCGCTAAACCAATCATTTCCAATCCTAAAATAGGTAGTTTAAGGCTGCTCGCGTAAATAAAACAAAAGCCTTTAATCTCGGGGGCTTAGATTACTCCGGTCCGTATTATATAAAAGAGCGAAGATGTAGAAATAATAAAAGGGTCCAGACTTGTTTTTCTGTTTTCGTCTGTATGATAATAAAGGTGATTATTATTGAGGTATTAGGCTATTCGAGAAAAGATTTATAGATAAAATATTTGATTTCTCCAGTAGTATTTATGTTGAATTTCACTTTATTTTCTACACAGACCCGCACTTTGATGGACTGTGGGAAGCTGGTCTAAGGTCCATCTTGATAGCGAGATCATGCAGTACAAAATCAAAAGATATAAGTGATATCTCCTCACTAACTCACTAACTAATTTGCCGGAACTTGACCTCTTGTCTTCAGCCTTCAACCGATTATTAGCTTGCTCGAAACCCAACATAGATACATATCTATCATGTAGGGAAATCCGACGTCAACAACTTTTTTAATACAGTTCGTGATGTTTCCACGAAAAATGCATGTTTTTTCTTTCTCCAAACTTTAATTTTAATAACATTTAGCCCCAGGGTGGGGCAACCTGTTAAATTCTGGGGCTAAATGTCAAAACGTGCTTCTAACCTAATAAAAGCTACTTTTTGAACCATAAGTAATAGATAAATTAAAAGATATGAAAACGATAAATTGAAAATTTATTTTCAAAATCATGTAAGAAAGACCGAATTTTTTATTAGCACTGAGCACCGATGACATCTCGATTTTTACAGCATGAACCGTCTTACCAAGTTTATCAACATCGATTTGCGCGGTTTTATGATTATAGTCATGGATCATTTACTAGAACGAAAAAAAAAAGAATTACGACGCCATGTTTTCCTTAATATTCCTAATATATTAAGTGCAATAAATAATAATAATAACTGTGGAAGGAAAAAAAATGTCCAGAAAAATTTTTTGGTTGCGTTCAGATAAATGCGAAGGTATATTTATGTTTACGTTTCGACCACTTTTTTCTGCGATCGATTTACCCGAGTGGACAATCCTTCTACGGGTTTTTAAACGCTTAAAGATTTATTGCAGCCAGTACCTCAATTGAGGTTGAAATTATTGTGCATACCTCTTTAAAGTTTCTTAAGGTTTGTTGGACCACGTATGAATAAACCTGCAAGTATTTACATCTTTGCGGCAGCCCTGTTTGTGGATGAGAGATTTTTGGAGTTGATTTGATTTTAATTTCATTCCCAACGGTTTTTATTTTTTGAATGTTCATTTCGCACAATTTATAAAGGTTTAAATAAAAATCAGAAAGACTTAAGGTCAATTCGTTTAATTCTAAAAAATCGTTTGAATCATTTAACGTGGACGATTTCTCAAAAATAAAATGTTTTTTCATGCCGAAAAAACGAGTCTGACTGTATTTTTGGTAAAAAATTGTCTTTATTTTCTATTTAGGAACAAAATTAACTACATTATCTTATTTAGTTGCTAGATGTACTATTTATGAAATATTTTTATATTAATTTAGCAAATTCCATATAAAAATAATTTTCAACAACTTAATGCGCTATAAAAGTATTAGTTAACCAAAGTTATTTTTCAGTAGTGGCGAACTTAAGTCCAATGTTTCGGTGCAAAGTGCAAAGAATTTTAAACTTGTTTCACTATTACTTTTTAGATAGGTGCAATTTTGTAGTTGTTTAAACAATTTTTATAAATAAATTCACAGTTTAAGGAATTGAAAATTATCTCTTTGCTGTGACTCTTTGATATGATACTTTTAAAAATGTAAATCATTAATCATTGCCAATCTCTTAAAAAAAACATTTCTTTATGAATTTGTTCTACTGAAAAGTTAAAAAGGATGGAGGACTTTGTTTCAAAAGCGCCGAAATTTTAATTGAATTTCGTCGAGCGATATTATTTTTCAAATTATATGTAAATCCTTAGCAAATATAGGATAAATATACTATTTTAAAAACATTTTTTTACTCAATACCACAGGCGTATAGATATTATATTTTATGTTATCAATATCTTTTAAAACAAATTTTAACTTCAAGGCCATGTGACGAGTGGGTTCCGTGGCGAGATTCTAACCTTACCGACACTTTTTTTATTTTCTAACTTATTTTCACAAAAAGCGCCATATCAAGTTGAAAATTAGCGATAATGAATTTAAGAAAGATGGGTCTGATCCTAAATTTGTATAATTATAAAATAAGTTATTTTTTGCAAATAATTTTTTTTCTTTTTTTATTAGTATTAAAATATAGGATGAGACTCACCGTTTTTAGTGATTTTCATTTATAATCCCAAATTTTCAAATCCATGTGGAGATTCTTGTACAAATAATTAACTAAATAAAGAGAGTTTTGATAAGGTAGGATTCTGGCCAGCTGACCCACTTGTCATATGGCCTTAATTTGAATATTTGAGATAGTTTAATCGTTGAATAAAATCATTATTTCTATGAAAGCAAAGTTCATGATTAGCAGTATTCCAAGGTTTTTGAGCTCGCTGATTTAAATTCTAAGTAAAATTGTCAAAGTTCGAAATACCAAATTCAATGTGACCTACAATAATTGTCAAAATAAATCCACTTTAATGAAGAATTTCTGCTCGATAGTTTTTCGGTCGCCGATTTAGGATTTTTTCCAAAAGTTTAATTATTTGTCGATCAAACGATTTTCAGGAAAAATAAATAAGAATAATATTTACCGTTTTTAGTTTTCAGATTTTCAATTCAGATTTAAAATAAGCCACCCGAAAAACACGCCTGTAATAATTATTAGCCAAATCAGTTTCTTTTACTAAATTATGATCTGCGATATTGGCTCTTCCATTTTCAAATTCAAAATTTTTATTTTTATTTTAAAATCAGTGGCCCTAAAAACCTTGGCATACTCTTAATAATGAAATTCGTTTTGATAAACAAAATGCATTCCTTAAAAGATTCTATTTCAAAACGTGTTTATAAGATATAATATGATTCTTGGTACACTTTTTCTATATCTTTCTATATTCGTTGAGAAATTATCTTCCATTAAAAAAATGAGTCTCTAGGTCATTCCTATCAAAGCTTAATCGATTTTGAGACAAAATTCAACAAGATGATGTATAGCCAGTGAGTCAAATCGTTGGCATGAAGAAGTACTGCGCTTGTTCCTCGCCGTGTTTCTCTTGCGCATAGTTAGCGCAAGAGCAGTTCCTCTACGTGCCATAGTCCCAGTTTACGGTACGATTCTGCAATCTAAAAAAATTTGTATCTTCTGCTTCTTGTTCCAGAATTGAGTTTACAATCTGACAGATATCCTCATGGCCACGAATTAAATGGCTTTCCTTCGCATTTGGCTGACACGGAGCATTCTCATGGCATGGAGCATTCTCCTGCCATGCATTCTGCTGCTGTGATGCGTTCTGCTCCTGCTATGAATTCTGCTCCTGCCGAGTCACATCATCATGAAAGCCTGCCGCCTCCTGCTTTGGTGCCCCCCTATGCCAAAATAAATAAAATGAATATTGAACAACTTCAATTTAAACGATATTTTCCCGTTACCAATTTAAGCCGGGAACTTGGAATTCGATTACACAATTTTATTTCCGGCACGGAAATTTATTCAAGAAGTCAATCTGGTACTATCTCTGACCCGCTAACTGGAGTAAAATATGTATTATCAGCAGCCAATGGTGACGTCTTTGCAGTAGTGGAAAAGGGTCCAAGTCGTCATGCGGTTTTACAAGGAATATTTATGCCTCCTGGTCCAAAAGGAGTACGAGTGAAAATAAACATAGTCACTCACGACATTAGCATAATAGGAACAGACGAAGAAAGGGATATTCCATTAGGATCGACAAACTCATTCCCAAAACGTTTTACAGTGAAGAATGTGGATGATCCTTTTGATCAAACTTATGCTGGCAGGCTCACGCCTCCCGCCAAGCCCCCCTATTATAAATTCTTTGGAATGGAAATTAAAGAACTTCTATTATATCGATTTTTCCCCCACAGAAAACCGAGCTGGGAACTTTCAGTACAAATATACACTTTTCTCCCCGATGTAGAAATTTATTTGAGAAATGAAAGTAATCATCTCGCTTCCAAGCCAACCGGTTTACAATTTACATTGTCAGACGCCAAAGGTAACGCCGTTGCATTACTGCAAAGAAGGGCAGTTGGTAGAACGGTTTTTCGTGGACTATATATACCAGAGCCTTCTCGCCCAGGCGGACGTCGAGCGACAATAAACATATTCACCAATCATGTTCGGAGAATGGGGGACGATGAAGTCAAGACAACTCCATTAGACAACAAAGGGCCCGAAAAGTGGTATGATATGAGGCGTGCGGGCGTTAAATGTGTGCCCAAAAAACATTGCAGTCGATCAAGTCGAGTAGAAAATTAAATTAAAAAACTGTGTAACTTTTCATAAAGTTTATGAACTTGTTACTCATTCTGAAAATTGCGTATTCGGATGATCCAATTCTAAAGATTGATCACTTATCACGAATTTTCATTAGTAGCACCTATAGTCTGTCAGTTTTTTTTGTACAAGTGTTTTTTTGTATACAGAAAAACTTTTAGAAAAAAAAATTAGTCTCCATATCTGAATACAGTTTTACTGTATTTGTTTCTTTTTATTTGAAATTTAAACATTTTTTTGAAAATTCCACTATTTAATTGTAAATTTTATTTTTTGTTAAAACTTCTTAGAATATTATTTTTAGCTGAGAATGACCTTTTCTGTTGTAAATTCATAGCAGCCTGCGTACCTACCACATTTTTTCGCGAATTACTATTTTTTATTAAAAGTTCAAAAACTTGTTTATATGTGAAGCTACTGAAGTTTTTCGCAAAAAGCGTTTTTCCCATTTATTAAAACCCTATGTTAATTTTAAAGTCTGCTAGAAATCATATGCTGTTAATCGATTGATTATGATGGGATCCGCAAACTCTTCATCATTAATGCGACTCACCTCGTTAATATTGATCCATTCAATACTTTCGTATTCACCATATATACATTTGGCGAATTCTTTTAATTTTATCAGTGGCTCTTATTTGAAAAGAATTCATCTATGTGTGGGAATACCATTTTGTGTCTATGAACGAAGAAAACGAATAATGCTATGAAATTAATGTGCTATTTAACCTCGCTCAATTCGATCTCGAAATTATATGTTTTTGTAGCTCTTAAATGTTTGTGTCATAGTTTAATTGAACATTGCAGTTACTTATTTTAAAAACAAATATCTTTGGTGGTTTTATTCTGTCGCTGTGTATCATTTCTTCCTCTAGTAAGTCATCTCTTTGACGGTTTTGCGTTTATCTCAAGTAAATCATTTAATTTCATAATCATTACTTAGTATAATTAATAAAGTTGTAATAATATCAGAAGACAACGAGAAATTGAGTAGATACACAATGATGCACTGCTCCCGACACCGGTTTTGGGTAATATGGTGGACCATTTGATTAATGCTCTTTTCAAATTCAGATGGAGGATAAGCTTCCAAAATTCAAACAGTAACATGCTAAAGAATTTCTAGAATTCTTGGGTTAAGGGTATTCAAGACAGCAATTGAGTTAATATTATAGATAGTGCACTTGGAGGCCGTGCTCAGAATTGGTAAGATAAGACCAGATCCAGTTTTGATGATTATGGGGCTTTTAATGCTACCTCCTTGCGAAAGTTCCAATTAATTCAGACCCGAGTTAAGATGAAGGCTGCTTGGCTCGCGATACAATTTGATTCTAATGGGACAAAACCTCCAGGTCTACTTGGAAGATTAAATCAACGAAGCGCAATATTTCTCTCCCCTGGTAGAAGCTTGTAAAGAAACATTGCAATATTATCCAACAAATGCCAAATCGCGTCCATGATTCATTAGTAGCCGTGGATTTACCTAAGTTAAATAAGATTACCCAGGCTCTATACAGTTCGATGCGATGTTTTCGAATGGAAATAATAGGTAAAATACCCAAGCTACTAACAATAGTAATTTCACCTATAATAATAAGAGGCAAAACTATGAAATACGCGCTCAGCAAAGGGTTCGAGATGCTCGAATCAGTAACAATAATACAAGAAGTTATAAGTGTGGTTTTCCTGATCAATATTCAGATGAAATTAATATAACACGCTAACAATCGAGTCATTTTAATCAGGAAAATCTGTCAAATAATACCGGATTTTATAATAGCATGATGTGTTTCCCAAATTTCAATGTTCTAACGACAAGTTTCTGATCAAATAATTTTAGCTAATAATGGGCCCCATCTGGGCAACCTGCAATTCCAAATCTCCCCGTTTAACCATGTCTTTATTTAATGGACCAATTTCTTCTCTAATTGATACTTGCAGTCGGATGATGTGCTTCGAAAAAGCTCAATGACTACTTAATGTTACATGGTAAATAATTTGCATGTAAAGGTAATGGTAAGTAATTAGCAAAAAAACAATGGTAAATAATTAGCATGGAAAGTTTATACTTCAGAAAAATAAATAAATAAATAGATTTAAGAATCATCAATCGCGATCACTAAACGTCACGGTGGATGGAAGCAATTAGTCACCTGCATTAAGTCCTGTATCACATATCCTTTGGGAACTTTTTTACAAGTTTTGATTTGATTTTGCATTTGCAAGAAAGAGGATTACGTTCCACAGGCACCATTAAAAAATCCATTCAAAGTAAAAACCGCGATTGATAAAAAAGCACCGAGAGGAATGTATGCAGCAAAATTTGATCAGAACAGAAAAATAAATTACATCACTGTCATGGACTCGAAGAAAGTGTCTACAGCTTTTAGTGCAGCAGGCGTTACTCAACATTCTTCACTAAAGCTGTATAGTTCTAAACAGCGTTCGAAAGTAGAGCTATTTTCAAAAGCTTGCCATATTACAACAGGTATATAGTTGATGTGGATCTGTATGATTTACATTTCAGTAATGAATCACCCTTCAGTCGAAGTAAATTCGGCGCCAATACACTTCGAAATAAAATCTGCATTAACTCAATTTCTGGCATCTCCTAGGACCGTTCAATTATATAAACGGATTTCTGTTTTAAAAATCTAACCTCTAATTCGGATTCAGCCATGATCGGCCAAAAAGGCTAGTGAAATAAAATTTTCGTCACATTAAACTGTATTTATTTGTGTTAAAAAGTTTATATTTGTTTATTTTGATCTGAATTTTGGATTCGCCATTTTCAAATATGAAATTTTCTTTCGGTTTTAAAATCAGCTACCCCAGAAAAATACATTCCTTGACAGATTGAAATAGTAGATTCAATCGTTTACTTCCCTCAGAATCCTTAAGTTCTACGTTAATCCACAGGACAGTTTTACAAACAGAATGCAAGAATCTTTTAAAAAACGTATAAGTAACGTAAAAAAAAGTATCTATACGCCCATGTTATTCGGCTGATAAAATTTTATTACAAAAATTCCTAACTTTTACATCGCTTTTCAAGTTTAAAACATGTTTTATACAGTTTTTACATGTCTTTTATAAATTTTGTGAAAAATTATATTTGATTACAAAAAGTTGACCCTCTAGGTAATTCCTATCAAAAGTTCAGCTATTTCGAGACAATGTTCAACAAAATGGTCAATAAAGTGCCGTTCGGCCCCAGTTCACGTTACAATTGTGTATTTTTAAAACTGTCTTCTGCTCCTGTCGAGTCATCTCTTCATGCCATGTCCATGTCTCTCTGGTGCCACCCTATTCTAGACTATATAAAGTGGATGTTCACGAAATTGGATTTCGCCGTTATTTTTCAGTCACCCAGTCGAAATTTAAACTCGCAATTTGATTATGCGATTGTGGAACCGATAACGAATTTTATTTCACAGATCGAGCTTGTCGTATTAATCAACGGCTAACCGGAGTACTATTTATAATGACAGGAGTTTATGGTGACGCCTTTGCATGGGTGGAAAACAAAAAAGTGGTCATGTCATTTCACGTGGATTATTTACGCCTCGTGGTCAATATGGATTTCGATCAAAAGTGAACATATTCACTCACAAAGTTTTCAAATAGAAAAAACTAAACAACTGAATGTGCCAATAGGAAAGATTAAAGGATTCAGTAACTGTTTTACATGGGAGAATGTAAATGTTTCTATTGAGCCACCTTATCCTGTTAGACCCACGTCTCCTGGCAAGCCCGGTTAAATTGCACTGTTAAAAAATTTTGGAATTCTGAAAACCTTTACAAGACTTCTACAATACTAGCGCAAGGTAAAATTGCAAACATGATATCCATGACGATTACGGAATTTACGGAATTCATGTTATTATTATGGGCCCACCATCCATCCCACTGGTACTTATGACCCGGTACTTCGGGACTAAACATGTCGCGAACGCGGCAAGCGATTAGTAGATTCCTTGGTGTCAGTCTTTGTTTTGGAACTCTCTATCCTGCTTGCGCATTCGTCATAATTCGCGAGGATACATACTGGAGAGCCCGTCTATAGGGATCCACCAATCACACTGGAGAGCCCTATAAGTATCCAGACACTCATTCGTACATTCGTACTGGAGAGCCCGTTTATAGGGAACCATCTTTCTTACAAGCGCTAGTTCCAATACCAACGACTGAGACCAACGATTCAATACATTATTTTATTTAAGTTGGACGGCGAAGACAAACACAACTTCACACACGCACAGGGACATACACATATACAAAAAAGAACCAGAATAGAAAACAGTTATTTTTTTTCTATTAGTCATCTGCCGTGTACGCGTGATGGCCGCAGAAGGCGATCTTAGCCGCAGTCATTGTTTAAAACCAGAAAACTCCGGACGAAGCGGCACGTATTTAACAATCTCGCCTTCTGCATTCAGTGCAGCAAATTTCAGGGTAGACGTGACTCACTTGGTGGGGAAGGGATTAGTGTGAGGAAGGGGTTATATAATTTTTAGATTGATCTAGAATTCTCGTGTTACTTATTTGAAGAACACGTTCATTCCGCAACACTGCTCCGAACCAGATTGCTGATCAATCTCTCTAGCAATCACCACAAGTGAAGATCCTTACAAAGTCGTCGTGCGAGGTTCCCCACTTGGGTCCATGAGTATCCAAGGTTTTTTGTGTCAGGCGTCATTAACTCTACTGACAATCTTTTTATTAACAATGTGTCGCTGTATTTTTCTATCCTGGCATACGTCTCCAGCTACTTTAACGTCCATGCATTTTTTCATGCAGGCTCTCGTGTTTCTATGGCTTCTTATGTCCCTTCTAACTAGGGTCTCATTCACACATTCTAATCATTCTTTCCACGGTCTGCCTCTGGGAACGCTGCCATTTACTTTACCTTGATACACTTGTTTCGCTAGTCGTTCATCCTTTATTCTCTAAACATGTTCGAACCATTTTAACCGATTTCTTACCAATTTGTCAACTAGCGTCTCTTGCGCTCCACATTCTCTAAGGATTATCTCGTTGCTCCCTTTGTCTATCATAGTTTTCCCGCATATTATGCGCAAGAATCTCATGTCAATCGCGTTAATTTTAATTTTATTATTTTGTCGATAGATTAATTCGCGCAATCTCATTGTGTTGTACATTTCCGGTTTGTCCCTGAAATGGTCTCTGTAAGCGTCTATAAAAGCACCAGCCTGATATTGCATTTCCGCTTTACTATTTTTCATGTTGACAAATTCTGTACTTTTATTTCCCTTTATTGTTTTTATGTAATTAAATTAATTCAAGAAATCTATGGAATTCGCGAAATTCATTAAATTCACGGAAATCGCAGTATTTGCGGATTCATGAAATTCAAGAAACTCACAAAATTGAGGGAATTCATGGAATTTATAAAATTTAAGGAATTGACGCAATTAAAAAAATTTAAGGAATACACGAAATTCATAAAATTCCTTGAATTTTATGAAAATCACGGAATTCATGGAATTTTTCAAAAAATGGAATTGGCGGAATTTAAAGAACTACAGAAATTTGCGAAATTTACGGAATTCATGTATTTGCAGGAATTCATGCAATTGAAGGAATTCAAGAAATTTACGGAATAGAAGAAATTCAAGGAATCCATCGAATTTATGGAATTCAAGAAATTCACAGCCTGAATGGAATTTACGGAATTTATGCAATTTGCGGAATTCAAGGAATTAAGGGATTTCGTACAATTCTTTAAAAAGAAGGAATTTGCGAAATTGATGGCAATGAAGAAATTCACGATATTTGCGAAAATAATTGAATACGATATTTAATTTCAAGGAATCTGTGGAATTCACGAAATACGCGACATTCATGAAATTCGAGGAATTAAAAATATTTGCATGATTCGTGGGATTGATGGAATTTATGTAATTGAAGGCCTTCAAGGAATTCATGGAATTCAAGGAATTACCGGAATTTATGGAATTCCAGGAATTCTTGGAAGTCAATTTTCATTGCCTCGTCGAATATTATGAACTTCTAGATTTTCGTGAATTTCACGAATTCAACAATTTCTTTGAATTTCATGAACTCTATAAATTTTTTGTGTCTCGCCTAGTTTGTTTTTTTGGAAAATGTAATTTTCGCTTTGGCAACAAAATTTCTGATAGTCATAGCCAAAAGTTCACTTGACTCATAAAAAATGGTATTGATAAAATTCGTTAATTTCTAGCGGCGACCAATTTTGCTTTTGAATCTTTGCTTTGTATCATGTGTCGTGTGGCTTAGAAAGGATAATATTTTATTTTTTATTTAAATTTGGATTGGGTGAAACCACAAACGTGTTTCTTACTCAGGTGGTATCAAAATTATTTTTAGTTCAGGATAAAACTTTTTACAAGAAATAGTTTATTCAATAAAAAGATCTCAGATTGATTTTGTAACAAATTATCGTTAGACTTTAAGAAATATTTGTAATGTTAGAAAAAGTAAAAGACGATTTCAGCGTTTTAATCTGAAAATCTGGTAAATACTTGTTATTAATTTTTTATAAATTAAAGTTCAGTCAATGGCCTCGATGGAATACCGGAAATCTTTTGATTCAAAATCTCATGGAAATGTCATCTGCCTGCTGAAATTCCTAGTAATTCAATAAAAGCTTATTTACATTTATAACTTTCCCTATTTTAATTTCAAAATTTAAAAAATGTCTTCATTGTTTTCAAAATAAATATCTAAATTCTATCATCAAAATGATATGTCGATATGCTTCAAGTATTTATGGAATTATTGAAAAAAATAATAATACTTCAATCTTTCAGCAGAATATAGGGTAAAATTATTTGGATGTTTTGATAATTTATTACTCCTTTTTATATTATTAACTGATTAAATAACTATTAAATGATATTGGCTATTATATTATAAATATTATTATTTATAGTCATTTTTTAAATGTTTTCGATGTTCGAAAATGATAATATGAAATCAATATTTTTGAACATATATGTAAATACGTTTTAATGAAAATAATTATTAAATGTTACATATTATTGTTACATATTATATATGTATATTAAATGTCTTATATATGTTATATATTATTTATATAATTAAAATTTATTCATGCCCTATACCAGTTAAATAATTTTTTAAATAGATAGAAATAATTTTTTAATGCTTTTAATTTCATTAAGATATAAATTAATTATCAGCTGAATAACTTTGTTTACAATATTGAATTACATAAAGTTTCAGCTTAGGTTTTGTTCAATTGAGAAACATAAATTTGTGTAATAAAAGTTTATTTATTTTCAAAATACCTTTATTTAAATTATGTAATCTTAGTAAATTTGTGTGATGTGAAATAAGTATCTGAGTTCAATTTTCACAAATATATTTTAACTTTGATCAAATCAGTTGAAAATAGTAATAATAATTTTAATTTTTATATAAGTATACAGTAGAAATTGTTTCGATGTATTAATAAAACTAATTGTTCTTTGATTTTTATGTTTTACACTGTTTAATTAATTAACAAATGATTAATTTTTTTCACAATATCAAACTTCACAAAAATAGAAAATGATATACAAAATTAAAATTGACGAATTATATCTCGTAAATTGTGCGTTAAATGGATTAATTCAATATATTATTTCCAATTTTAATTCAGCGAAACATTGACTGGTAAAAAATTTAAAAAGACAAATAATTATTTGAAAATTGGGTAAACTCCGTGTGAAGTTGGCCCCCCACATTGAAATTTTAGAATTTTTTTCTAGAGTTCTGACATCCTTTTGAATAGTTCTATA
>JAAAKG020047499.1:0-18585 GCA_010014905.2 Druon quercuslanigerum
CCACGATTCCCAGTCTCTTAGCCGCTCGAGAGACTCGGAACTTCTTTGTAAAGCAAAAGGAAGTAAAAGAAAAGATTTCTTAACCCCTTTCGACGTCACGCCGTGACGTAACAAGAAGAAGCATTATTGTGCGCTGTGGAATAGTGAAGAAGATGGTGAATACGAAAGAGACAAGGATGTGTAAGAGACACTCCTAGGCGCTGCGAATGAGAGGAGAGGTAAAAGAGTACAGACGAGACAAGCGAGTATAAAATCTCTTATGTGCTTCCAATGAGAGGAGAAGAAGGAGAGTAAAAAAAGAGGCAAGCGGATAAAAGAAATAGACTTATGCGCTACGAAAGAGAGGAGCAGAAGCAGTATTATGCGCTGCGGTAGAGAGAACAAGAATGTAAGTACGAGAGAGACAAGGGTGCGTAAGAGACACTCGTAGGCGCTGCAAAAGAGAGAAGAGGTAAAAGAATACAGAAGAGACAAGCGAGTAAAAGGGCTCTTATGCGCTTCTAAGGAGAGGAGAAGAAGGAGAGTAAAAAAAGAGGCAAGCGGACGAAAGAAACAGTCTTAAGCGCTGCGAAAGAGAGAAGAAGCAGTATTATGCGCTGCGGAAGAGAGAAGAAGATGGTGAATACGAAAGAGACAAGGTTCTGTAAGAGATACTCGTAGGCGCTGCAAAAGAGAGAAGAGGTAAAAGAGTACAGAAGAGACAAGCGAGTATAAGAGCTCTTATGCGCTTCCAAGGAGAGGAGAAGAAGGAGAGTAAAAAAAGAGGCAAGCGGGTGAAAGAAACAGTCTTATGCGCTGCGAAAGAGAGGAGGAGAAGCAGCATTGTGCGCTACGGAAGAAAGGAGAAGAGAGTGAATACGAAGACACATTCTTACGCGCTGCGAAAGAAAGGAGAACAAGAAGAAGGAGAAGAGTATGAAAGAGATAAGAGAGAATAAGAGACACTCTTATGCGCTGCAGAGAGAAAGAGAAGGAGGCAACAGTGCGTAAGAGACACTCGTATGCGCTGCGAAAGAGAGAAGAAGAAGATTGCGAAAATGAATAGAGTTCGTGAGAGACTCTCATGCGCTACGAAAGATAGAGAAGCATAAGAGCATAAAAAAGATTAGCGCATTCTATTTCTAATTCGATTAGAAACGTATTTATTGTTGGGGCATTATACGATTTATTAAATTCGCTCGAGATAAAAATTTAATACCCATTTTGGGAAACATTCTTCTGATAGTTGCCGACATTGAAACCTTCTCTAAATTCACTGCGGGAATTCTCCGCTGGGGTTTCGGCGAGCAAGCTGAGCAGTGAGCAATGAGCATATCCAAAGCAATGAACCACGTGCGGTCTGTAGTTCGAGTAGGGCATCAGGATGGTGCAAATGTCGAGGTAAATGTAAATGCTCATATTAAGAATGCACATATGCATATTTTGTATATACACATAATATACTATACACGTTTCTCAACTGGGATTACACACAGCGGGGCGGTTGCTTCGTATAAAATGGCAAAGAGCCGCGCACTTGTTAAGTCCGAATGCGCAAAGCAGTAAAGTAGCTGTTGCATTGTTTCACCGTTCTTGAATCTAATTATTTAAAACACACGGTTGGTCTGTTTTTTGCGAATAAATGTATAGCCAAAACAACAAAAAATTACATGAAAAAAACGAATATTTAATAAATGCAGTAATACGAGTGCAAAATGGATGTCAAAAATTGTTTCTCTGAACCTCTAGTTAGGTTCGTTTCTGTCTTTGTTTTTAGATCGACTCCTCCCCTAGTTTTGCAGCAAGGCGCGCGATAAATTCTCATTCAGTGTGATTTGCGAGCACGATTCCATTGCTATAACGTCAGCTTAAACGCGAAACAGGGAGACTCCGACTCGATCATGCAAATCACCGACAAATATGAGTATACTATGAAAGAGAGGGCGATAGATATTTTAAGCAAGAGAGAGGTAAAGAGAGAAAGAGAGAGAAGGAAAGGCACAAGAGGCCTGAGGCATTCAGGAGAGTCATCGACCTTCCAAAGCCACCCTCACCTTCCCGCACCTCTTTCGATCCAACTTCTCTGAAATACTTTACAGCTCCCTCTGAGCAAAGACATACAATAAAAATTGCAAGTTGCCAAAATAAGACATGAGTGAAAAGAAATGGACTCATACTGCATTAAATTACAGTTTATGGGAGTCGAGATTTAAAAACTCTAATTTTATGAAGTGATTATGCATTACGGAACTTTACGCTAAGTTTATTTATAATATTAAATTATACTTATGATACTTAACAATAATTTATAATTATATTTATGACACGAACGCTTTTAAAATTTTACGTGGGGAGCGCGAACCAATCACGTGACGCCCCCTCCAAGCGAAATTGACAAAACGGTAATCGCTAGCAAACTTAAGCGTGGCGAGCGCAAGCCAATCAAGCAAGCCTCTACACGCTTTTCTACTTTTATGTAGGGAGCGCGAGCCAATCACGTAAAGTCCTCTTCCACGCGAAATCTACAAAACGGTTCTCGCTATTAAATTTGAGCATGGCAAATGCAATGCGCATTCTAATCTTTAATTACTTTGCTTAATTTTTAAATGTTAAGTTCCTTTTCTCTTTAAATATTAAGAAAATAAGTGTGTCGCAGCAACATTTTGAAAGCTTTCCAAATAATTGTTCAAATGAAGTCCGCATGCTGTAGCGAATTCAAAAAACAACCCGAGAATTTAGAAACTTGGCCGAAATGTAAGGAAGTCAAGCATTTTATGATTGCGGCATCCCGCTTTCACTCGGCCGAAATTATGTTCACTTCATAAAGTGGGACGGCGAGCATGCGCCTGAGGTGGATTTAATTAAATATTTGCACTCGGCTTAATCTCGAATCGTCTCCTCCCTCTTTCCCTGTCACTTTCTGTTTCTATCGCCCCTTCGATCGCCTTCTACTCCATTCACGACATCGCACTTGGTTCAGAATAATCACCCAGTATTTGCATGAAGATAATTACCTGCACGCATTTGTTATGCTAATACGACATTTTTAATCGCTCTAATATATATATCCTATGCACAATTCAATATCGCGTTCAGAGAAAGTTTTCCGTATTGTTCTTTTTACAAGTAATAACCACCAAAATAAATTTATTTTTACAATTTATAATAAATTCGGGTTAAGTGGCGAATATGTGGGGGAAAGCGGTTTACAATTAAAGTTCTGCAATTGCTAGTTGCAAGCATTTATACTTTTTACATAGAATTAGAAAAACGAATATTTATTACAAATTAATAATGATGGCTTTTGCAGTGTCGGACAATGTTGAGGGAACAAGGATACTTGAGGAACGATATTCTATAAGACTTTTCATCCGCGACCGCGAAATCAAGAATGGGGTCAAGTATAAAATATTTATTAAACTCAGCTACGTAAAGCCGTCACGTCATACGCTTGCGCTTACTGCTTTGCGATAAGAACCTCGGTTACATTCGCCATATCCCTGCCAAGAAATACGTGCCTCGAGTACACGGCAATTTTCTCGACTTTTGCCCTTATTCGAATATAAAACTCAAATTATCCTTCTTCTGCTTGTTCAGAAAAGATTAAAGAATACTTTTCAAGGAGAGTGATGTACTTTCTAAAATACTCGTACTTAATTAGTAAATTGCATAAAATCATTAAGATCACAGTTTTAATTTGATGGAGGTTTTTCAGATAACGTCATTAAAATAATCTCTTTCCATAAGTTATGCAATAGTGTTAATATAGAATATTAAAAATGAAAGAAAATTCAGAATAAATAATTTTAAAAGTTTTAATGTAATTAAAACAAATATCATTACTAAATACATTACATTTTCTACCATTATTTCTTCAAGCTTGAAATTGTTAATTTTGTAAAAAGTTTTAAAATTGAATTACAAATTACGCTATTAAATATCTCAAAGACTAATTTTTCTATTTTTTTCAATTTTGCTGCATTTATAAAACCAGATTTAACGCTACAGAATTTAAAATAGTATATCTCAAGAGACATTAAACGAAGTAATTTAATTACTCTCAGTGCCTCGTTAAGTATACCACCGAGGATTGCAAATCCTCTTTGGTCGCTAAAATTCCTTGTCTCAATCCCTTCTTTACAGAAAAGTACCGTAGAGCAATTTCAGCCCAAGTAGTACACATCCTTTCCACTAGGCATTTTTGCAAATTCGCAAGCGGATGCTTGAATCGCGAATTTTGCTCGTAAATGGGCGTCACGCATTCGCGAATCGAGGTTATTTGGATAAAGCGGCGAAATTCTGACAAAAGTGGCGATAAGGCAGGTGACGTCGAAAATGTGAAAACTTTTTTACTTTATTTCAAGCGGCTGAAAATTTCATCTCTTCACAATTTTATGAAGAAAGTTTAATTTCAAATTCTACTAGATACACTTCTTTTAGGGCAATATTGATATTAAACTTTTTTAAATGGTTAAAGTAGGCACCGCGCGCCTACCAAAAAGGATATCGAAGCCTATTATGAGGTTAGTTGAATCATTTAAATCGTTCCGTTCAGTAAATTACCTATCCTACATCCCTCCTTTTGCCTAATTTGCCCGCGCTTTCATAATTCCCCTCCTCCCACTTCCCTCTCCTTGCTGCATTATCCCTCACTTCCTCAAATTCTTCTTACTCTACTTTCCCTATTATCTATCCCAACTCTTACCCTACTCCCCCTCCCATGAACCTCCCGAATTCCGCTTCCCTACTCACACTGACTTCTTTGCTGCCCCTCCCCACACTTCCCATGATATCTCACCCAACTCTTCACCTACTATCACTCTCCTCACACTCCCTACTTCCCCTATCCTCATTTCCCCTACTTTTTCTTCTGAACTCACAATCATTTCCCTACTACTCCTCCCCTCTCTCTCCCTATTTTCCTTAACCTACTGTCTCCACTTCTAATAACTATTTTCCTTAGATTCTATGAATTCCTCTTACATTCTGTCCTGGGAAAAAAGTACGGCGGACGAAGAGTCGACCGAACCCACAAATATCAAAAAATAATGTTCGCTTCCTTTTCTTACCGAATTGGCTATGGGGATCCATAATGAAAACTTAAACATAGAAAAAAATAATAAATTAAAACGGGATCTCACATATAAACATTATTATTAGAGTCTATACCTTTTTTTAAATTTTAAAGCAAAGCATTATTACGTTTTCCCTTCACGATATTTCAAATTAAATTCAGTTTGCACAACCTCCATACATCGATTGAAATTTTATACACGTTACATAAAAAGAATTAATATTTTCCTGTAAATAGGAAAAATCCGATAAAAGTACATTTATAAGAGTATTTCAATTTACAGTGAGTTTATTTGTGGAAAAAATGAAATCGTCAGTTATTCACTAAAGTAGAATTGCGTTTTTGAGCAGAACCCTGATAGTTTCGGTCGGGTTTTCATCCGTACGCCCGTCGTAATTTTTTCTCGGGAGGGACAATATAGATGGGGAAGTGAGGAGAGTGGTTAGGTAAGAGACAGAGGTATACGGGAGAAGGAAAGTATTTCAAAGGGACGTAGTGAAAGCGAGGACGTGGAAGTAGGATTAGTGGATGAGGGGAATTATGGACAGATGGTAAGTGGAAGTATAGTAAGTAAGAGGAGTGAGAGGAGTGAAAGCATCGTATGTGGGGGGAGTGGACGAGGGAGGGTTAGTATGAAGCGATGTTAAGTTGGGGAAAATTGATTAGAGAAAAGTTAGGTAAAAGGAACAGGTATACGGGAGAGGGAAAGTATTCGAAAGGTAACTAGTGGAAGCGAGGGAAGGGAAGTGCGATTAGTGGAAAAGAAGTATGGGTAGTGAGGTATGTTAAGTGGAAGCATGGTATGTGGGAGGAGGGATAGGGGTAATAATAAAGTAATGCTGATTTGGGGACATGTGAGGGGAGGAAAAGTAGGAAATAGGAAGAGTATAAGGGAGAGAAAGTATTCAGAAGAGAAGTAGTGGAAGCGAGGGAGGGGAAGTAGGATTAGTAGGAGAGAAGTATGGATAGTGAGGGATGGTAAGTGGAAGTATGGCAAATCGCAGGAGTGGAAGGAGGAAGAGGGGTAATAATAAAGTGATGTTGATTTGGGGAAATGTGAGGGAAGGGAAATACGAAACCCTTTTTGTAGGCACGCGGTGCCTACTTTATCTAATGATTAATTTTGCACTTGAAACTAGGATTGTAATTGGCAACTATATCCGGTTTGTGGTACCCTGTGTGAGTGCAGCGACCGACCTTGTGATATTCGAGCCGCCTTTCCGGCTCGTAACTTGCCAACCCTGACGGCGTGGTGGCAAAGATATGGAGAATTTATCGCAGTCAGGCTGCCTCGACAGAAAGCTCTCCCTAGAAAAATCCGTTTCCCAAAAGACGTGCGAAGAAACCGAGAGAAACTTTCAGGATAAGAACCGCACTTCCGGTTTTTATCAGATTGTTTTTATCCATTATATGAAACTGGATGGCCAAGCATATGAAACTTAAGTACTTAGCCAAATTATATTTTTTATAGATTGAAAGTAGCTTTGAATAGATATAACTTGAAGTGGAAAAGAAGTAGAACAAATATGTCAGACCAAGTCCAAAATTTAATTTAATTTAAAAAAATTGGAAACATTGAACCTGAACTTTACTCTTTAATGCTTGATTTATTTCGTCTTATTAAATAAGATTTGCCCGAGTATTTTTATCCTACCTACTCCACAAACTTTCCAGCTGGATCTAAAAATAATGAACAAAAAAATTATCAAAAGTAGAGCAAAATTAACAGTTCAAATTTCACAATTAGCATTATGGAAGAGATCGCTCCCCCAATCGACAAATCTTCCATGGAAAGTTACGCATTTTAATATCGCAAAGCAAAGCACTTGATAATTTGCTTCGTCATATTTAATTAATTGAAACAATGCGTTATTCGCGCAGGGTGTATGCTTGTGGGGGGGGGGGGGTAGCGAATTCGACGAAGTAGGTCGGGGTTGTGGGGCTTGAGGGGGCTGAACTGTGAACAAGTTTGGGCGAGGGGTGAAGTTACTAACGATGGCTTTTGTGCCGGCATGCAAGCTGGTATATGTACCGTGTATACGTTCACACATACAGAGCGAAACGAGGGAAACAGGCCGGGGGAATGTAGGGATTAAACGGGACTCGAAGCTGTTTATCATCCCTCGTGTTACACGCAGCGCAAACGGGTTGGTTATCCCGGCTGCCGTCGACCCTTAGGATACAGGATTAACAAACAGGTTGAGTTTCATTGCCCGTGGTCTTGATCGTGATTCTCACGTGATTGGCCGACACTGTATAAAAAAGAAAGAAAACAGGAAGCCTTCAAGATTCATTTCTTCAAGTTTTTCTTCTTTATGATTGCTACTTGAGAACGTCGAGTGTATTTCTTTAAGTATTTAATTTAAGACCAGCTCCGTCTATATCAATAATTGTATCAATGATGTCTGCGGGGCAAACTGTGGTTCAGTAGTACGACAATCTTGTGGTCAGACAAACTCTCTTTAACGTCCGCGCTCTCGGTACTTTAAGGAGATAAGTCACAGGCTATAATGGTTTCGTCCCAACATAAAGAGCTTCTTCAATCTGCAATTAATTTTGCTTGGAGTCATTTAAAAGTTACCTTTCAATTTGTTTTTGTAAATTTTTATTTTAAATTGAACCAGAAAATTTATTCCAAATATGGTTTGGAATGGTTTGAACTGAATTTCATTCACAGAAAGAAAAAGGGTACTTTTTCTAAACCTTCAGAAATATCATAACATACCAGAATGTTCTGCACAGAGTAACATAGCTGGTCACACAACACGAGGTGTTCACGGATATTTAAGCGTAGCAGGGTCGATTTCCTAGTCAAAGTGAAGCGTCGATAGCACGTTTATCGGATGGCTCCATTGTGCGGTAACACCTACGGGTATACAGTAGCGGTGGACGGTAAACCTTGCCGTAAAGTACTGACTGTGCAACGAGCAATGATGCAAATAAGGCCTTGATACGCGCTTCGCTATACCCTGCCATTATCCGACACCCTGTGCATTATCATTTGTCGACCTATCGATCGATCTGCGTTCCATGTTCTACAAACTCAACTACGACGGATTGCACGACCTAGACCGAGGTTGTCGGCACGAAGAGCCGCGGGCAATCAAATCTATAACACTCAAAGCCCGCACGTGTCTATATAAATAAACATGATTCAGTTGCTTTAGAAAGGTTACCTCAATGCTATAATGATGATCCCATACGTCAGTTCTTGTTTGATTGTTTTGTGTAATCGTATTACCACTTGTGATTGAAGAGGAACATTCAACAAAGAATCGAGTTTGCTCAACTTGAAATAGTGGAAGTCTAATTAAAAAAAAAATGACTGGTATGAATTCAGAAAGAAAAAGATCGTTGCATATATGAGAAATCGATAGATCCTAATAGGTATATATTTATACATACATTGCCTCAATGCTGGCACCTCTTCGACTTCGAGCGGGATCTATAATAATCTGACACCGCTGATTTCGCTCAGGCTCAACTATTTTTAACATTATTCAGCTCACCGCGATCCACTATTGACTATGCTAATATGCCACACAAAGAAGATAGAAGCCAGCCAGCTAGTCGCCATTTTCAATGGCACTCGCATGAACTTCACTCTTTAATGCTCGAATTATTTCGTCCCATTAAATATGATTTGCCTGAGTATTTTTTATCCTATATACTCCACAAAATTCTCGATTATAACCTCCATCCCCTTTCTTCGTGACTCTGTAACTCGTTATCGATTAACCAGTCGCTTGCAGCAGACCTTTCATTGTGATTGGAGTTCTAAAGTTACCCTGGGTTCATGAAGCCAAGTAAGATCGAAGTAATCAGCGTTTTACTGAATTTAGAAGCATTCAAGTTCAGAAACTTAAAAAAATCTTTAAATGAAGTTCTAATGTTTTCCCATTGGAATTTAAGAGATGTTTTTACTAAAAAAAAATCTACATTTTTGCTCTTGGTGTAATCAAGAAGCTTCATCAATCAAAAGCAGACATTTGAGACAGTACCTAGCACGAGACTTTATTAGTCCAAATTTGTAGCAGCAGCAAAAAGAATGATGGAAGGAACAATGGGCAGAGCTCCAGTCTAAAAATTAATCGTCTGGATGCGCGTTCTTCTCGGAAGGTCCTTCCCGTGGGCGTCGATAACTATTTTATTTAACCCTGTGGTTAACCGCAACCTGTTGGAGCCCTCGCGTCTTTAAAGTTTAGCGGTTTGCTCCGGAAATACCGCTAAAATTGACAGGAGGGACCATTAAATTTAAGCCTTCCTTCTTTTCACCAACATCAAAAACAGCAAGACCCTAGGCCCTTAATACTGCTATATCTCAGACACAGCATTACAGAAAGTTGTATCTCACCTCAAGAAACAATAACAGTGGTAATTGAAATTGGCAGTAAAAATAAAGAAAGGAAGAATAAAAGTAGAGAAAGTAGTTAAAAAGGGGGAAGATTCAACGAGGAGACGCAAAGGTCCAGGACAATGTGGTACATTGACCTCCCATCCACCGGAGAACGTACGAACCCGTTTCGCCCTCTTTGCCCCACCCTTAGAAGCATCTGAGACAGATAATATCTTTGTGCTTGAATGAGTTCGGAGTCCGGGAATACTGAGGTTATGAGAGCGAATCGCGAGAGATGCAACTAAAATTCTAGAAGAAAAAATCAAGACCCCTGATTTTAAAAGGCAGTTACTCCACAGAAAAAAATGTGAGGAGGTTCTAATAACAATCACACGTATCCGCTAAGTTTTCTGAATTAAATGGTGTATCTCTAATTTGAGTAAAAAATTTTCGTTTAGAGTTATTTAAACAAATACTAGTGAAAATGATGTCGTGAGGCCCATTGCTCACGCACCTTAACTTTCACATGACCACAGACCTAAGAATATGTTGAAATTTTTTTTTTTAATTTGGAGTGTCCTAGAACATGTTAGAATGCAGTAAAGACTTTCAAATTTAAAAATACTTTAAATTGTCAGTTTTGCAAGCATTTTTGCTGAGTCTTTTTATTTGCGAATTAAATGTGTGGTAGTGTACAGTGATTCCTATTTTGTCGATAAAACATAAAAGTCGTCTAAAAAATGTAACCTATTGTTAGAATTTTTGATGAAAATTGCATTATTTGTTCTCTTAGGTGTTGAAAGAAAAATTCTGAAATGATTTTTGAAAAATTCAAAAAACTGAAAGAAAAACACTCAAATGATGTTTGAAAAATTAAAAAAACTGAAAGAAAAACACTCAAATGATGTTTTAAAAATTCAAAAAATAGAAAGAAAAACACGCAAATGATTTTTGAAAAATTGAAAAAACTTAAGATATTTGAAAATTGAACATTTTTTAATTTTAATTTAACTCTCATAAGTTTGATAACTTTAATCCTATAAGGAAGTATTTTTTTTAATTTTTCCTAATAAGATGCAGGTTTGAAGAAATGTATTGTAAACTGTCAAGTTCGTAATAATAAAAAAAAAATTTGGCTTTTCAAATTAGTGAGTTTTTACATAATTTTTGAAACTTTAGGGGTATATTTAAAGTTACAGGGATACCAAAATTTTACAGAGCTTGTGCCATGAAAAATTGCCATTATTAGCAAAAAAATGTCGTCTAACAAACTAGTATTTTTATAGACAGTTATAGACCGAAAAATACAACTTTTTAACAAACAAGTTAAATCCTCGACAAACGCAGATAAATTCTTTCAAAAATAGGAATTTCCATCATAAAAAAAATTTCAGTCAAAAACGAAAAAATCTTTATTTAAAATGTTAAATCTTTAAGCCAAAAACGCGAATTATCTACAAAACGCTAAAGTTTTTCACCCGACAATATGAATTTTTAAGAAAAAATTAAGTTTTCCACAACATTTTTGAATTTTAATGCCAAAAAATGAATTTTTTAACAAAAGAATTGAATTTTTAACATTAAAATATGATTTTTTTACTAAAGTAGTTCCAGTTTCAATAAAAAATTAGGTTTTTAATAAAATAAATAAATTTACGACTAAAAAATATAAATTTTTAGACAAAAATCGAATAGTTACATTTTCAGTTAAAAAATTAATTTTTATACCAAAGAAGATCAATTTTTAACAAAAAAAAATAAATTTTGAATTACAATAGTGAATTTCCGATCAAAAATTAATTTTTCACTAAATAAGTTGAATTTTTAACTAAAAAGATAAATTTTCAAATAAAGAAACTAATTTTTCAAACAAAGAAATAATTTTTAATTAAAATGGCGAATCTTCCACCAAAAAATGAACTTTTAGTCAAATAGTTCCTTTTTTAATTCAAAACATGAATTTTCAAGAAAATAGTTAAGTTTCAACTAAATAAATTTTCAATCAAGAAATTCACCAAGAAGAATAAAATTATATCATAAAAGGAGAATTTTCAGCAAAATACATGAATGTATCAAGTAAATAATTAAACTTTCAACTAAGGATTATATTTTTTAAACACATATGAAAATTTTCAGTTAAAAAATTATTTTTTTAAATAAATTTTTTAATAATAATTTTTAAACAAACAAAATTTTTCCCCCAAAATAGTAAACTGTTCAAACTAAAGACACGAAGTTTTAACTAAAGATGTGACTCTTTAGGCAAAAAATGATTTTTTTACTTTCCAGTTAAATTTTCATTCCAAAAGATAGATTTTCAATTTACAAGATCAACTTTAAACCTACCTGACGTTCCGAACGTTTAAATGAAAGAAACATTTTTCCCCATTTCTACTTTATCCACAAATATTTTTCCAACTGCAATTAAAATATAAATTATAATTCTATTTTATTAATAAATTCAGAACTTCTGGCACATTCATTTTTAACAAAAAATAGTAAACTAGACGAATTAAAAAAGTTGTTAAGTTTTCAAGCAAAGAAATTATTTTTCAATCAAAAAGGTAAAGTTTTTAGCAAGAACATTAAAATTCTACCACAAAAGGCGAATTTTCTACCAAAAAGAATGACTTCGTTACAAAATTGTGCAAATTTAACAAAATAATATTTAAAACCAAATAATAAAATCTTTAAACACAACATGATTTGTCAACCATGATTTCTAAATCTAATTTAAAATTAATTTAGTTTATAAAAGTTTAAAGTTTTATATTATTCTTCATGTTTATTTTTTTAAATTTAAGTTTATTTGAGTTTTTATTCAAGTTTTTTTTTTATTTTCAAAGTTTACTTAATTAACGGACTTTAAAAGTTTACTACGTTTATCGAAAATTCCCTGACTCCTGAAAACAAATAATTTTTTGAACTTAAAGCCATGTAACGAGTGGGTCACATGGCCAGATTCATAACTTACCGAATTTTTCTTGTTCTCCTCCTGTCCACATAAAATAAGATATCAAGTAAAAATTTCGAGTAAGTATATAGAAGATACTAAGGAACGTTTATCTACTCTAAAATTTGATTAATTATAATTATTTTACCTTTTTTTTTTAAATGAAAAAGTTTAGACGTATAAAAACGTTTCTTCGTGCCTTGTATTTACATACCCTAATTTACCACTCGATATCTCATTCAATGTGGACAGAAGGATGTCGAAAAAAAATTCTGTAAGGTTGGAATCTAGTCACGTGACCAACTCGTTACATGGTCTTAAATAACACAAAAAAAGTGTAAACTGGAAGTATGCATAAGGGTTGTAGAGGGCATTGGTTTGCGTGTTATATATAATTAGATCGGATACACGGGCATTAGCATATCATGCATATTCTATGAGTGTTGTCTAAAGTCTAGAGGTGGGACTCATACTGCATATAGTTAGAAATATACCCCTGCTGCGAGTCGACCACAATTTTAACTCGATTCTCCTCTCTCGATACGATTTATCTTTACGAGGCGTTGACCTTCACCGATAAAGCATCTTGAGAATGTACCGCTTAGACCCAGACGTCAATGAAACTCAACATTCTTTAAGAAGACAGTTCGATGGTTCGTACCACAATTCGTAGCCACATTTATTCAATAATGAGTGTAATTTCCAAATATACAATAAGCGGAAAGATATTTTTAAGCGATACCGTGAACAGGGGCTAGGCAGCGAATGTGTTCTTCACGCACGCTTCAAGTGTGTGCGAAGTAAATCGCACAGGTCTTCATACACTGATACTTTGCTCCTGAATCTCAATTCGACTAATTTCAAAATCTCCCTTGGTTTCAAAAAACAATTTTGGGACGCATTTGCGTAGGTGATTCTCGACTCGTGTGATCGTCACCCTCGCTCTGCTCGGGCGGCAGACTTCGCGCTTATCTCACAATATACCTTTCAATATGATTAAAATCCTTTTAGTTTATTTTTTAACCTTTATTAGCAATAAATAAGCAATAAATTGAAAACGATAAATAACAAATGGAATCGCTTGTAGCAATTTTTTAACGAGCAAAGCTGAGTATAAGGAAGTGACTGTTATTAGTCTTGTTCGAAGCATAAAAGGTAATAAAAATATCATTCGATATAAGCAATTAGAGGTCGAGAAGAGGCCTTTAGCAACACAAAGTGAACAATGCGACCACTGAAAGTGCATAAGGAACAAAGTGGTACAAGGTCAGAGTCACATCGACGATTAAGGTGCGCCTTTCACGATGCTACCGTACCGGAAGTAGGGACAGGATTGTAAGTCCCCGAGTAGATTATGCAACGAGATTTAAATCAGCGAAATAAGGATTCCACCTGCAGAAATTTATTTTATAATCGGCCAAAATGATTAAACCTGAACTAAAATTAATTCAATTTTATACAGCAAGGAGGCCACTTAAAAAAATTTCCAATTATTTGAAACGGCTTAGGATTAAAATAATTTAACGTAAAAAGAATTATGAATTAAAATAACTTTGAATTTCACCATTCTAATTTTAAAAGGAAGAGAAGAAATTTTAGTATTTAATTTTTTTCCCGAATTGCAAGATAAAATTTTTTGCTTTGTACATTTTTATTGAGTTGAGGGCGAGCAAATTCTTAATTTTTAACATTTTCATTAAGTTTGAAAAAGCGAAGTTTTAATTTTGTTGAATTATATTTTAAAGATTTTTATCAAATTGAAAAGGAGAACATTTTAGTTTTAAATATTTTATAAAGTGAAAGAAGAGTCATTTTTAACATTTGTATTGAAATGGAAGAAAAGAAAATTTTTTTTACATTTTTTTTTTACAAATTTGAAGAGTCCCTTTTTCTGTTTCATCATTTTATTGAGTTAGAAGGGATGAATTTTAGTCATTTAATTGTGGCCTGAATTGGAAGAGACAATTTTTTATTTAAAAACTGTTTATTGATTGAAATTATTGAAATTGAAATTGATTGAAATTCTGATTTGGAAGAGTGACATTTTTTATTTTTGACATTTTTATAGAGTTGGAAGAGACGAAATTCCTGTTTTTTTGTTTCTGAATTGAAAAACGATAATATTTTATTTAAAACATTTTTATGAAGTTGGAAGAGAGAAAATTTAAATTTTCAATATTTTCTGCAATAAAAAAAGAAGGTAGCTTGTGTTATTAACTGTTTTTCTGAATTGAAACAGTAAATTTTTTTTAACATTTGGCTTGCATGAACAGGGAGAAAATTTGCCATTTTTAACATTCAGATAAAAAGCGAAAATTTTTTATTTTCAATTTTATACTAAATTGGAAATGAGACATGTTTCATTTGGTGACTGACAGACAAAAATTTATTATTTCATTTTTTCCTCGGTTTTCAGGAAGTAAAGGAATATGGTTCTTCGTGACTGACAGCGTCAGTTACCAGAAATCAGTCATTGTCTGTCATGACTGACAGCGTCAGTCACCAGAAATCAGTCATTGTCTGTCATGACTGACACCGTCAGTCACCAGAAATCAGCCATTATCTGTCATGACTGACAGCGTCAGTCATTGGCTTTTATTACTAACAGCGTCAGTCATTGGCTGCTATGACTAACAGCGTCAGTCATTGGCTGTTATGACTGACAGCGTTCGCCATTGTCTGTTATGACTGGCAGCGTCAGTCACGACAGAAAATGACTGACTTCTGGTGATCCCCACCGCAGGTATATGAAAATAAATAACTAGAGTCAAGTTCGAAGAAGAGGCTGTTTGCCCTAGTTTCGTGACTGACACGGTCAGTCAAATCAGTCAATGAATGTTTCTGATGAGTTCTGCTGCTGAGTCCTACCATTCAAACCTTTAAAAATCGCAATTTTTCGAATTGTTATCACCTTTTTCAGCCCTATTAACGGATGAAGTTATTTTCAAAAAACTATAAATCACTGATACTTCCTGAAGAAGTTGTCTGCGAGGACACATTTCACCCCTTTGAAATTGTAGAAGGAATTTTCAAGGTCTCGAGATACCGCTTCCCTTTAATAACAACGCAGCGAAGCCAGACCCTCCGTGCCAAGGAATTAATTTTCCAAACGCGATCTGACTCGAGCCTCGTTAGCGCCATATCGAGACAATGTTCGGTTCTGTGGCGGCAGAAAATGGTAATTAACATCATTTTTCAAGGTTCTATAGAACATTGGATACTGACTGAAAGCTGAAAAGCAATATTCAAAGGAAGACAATGCTCAGGATTCTTGAGTAGATTTTAATCTTTGACTGAAATGTGAGGGTGGCAAAATAATTTAATTAAAAGGTTAATTGGGTTCAAATTTTCAGTTCAGAAATACGAAGTTCCTAAATTACCCTTAAAGTGAAATGGAGCCCTAATAGACTCACACCAGAGCCTTATAAGCATTTAATTAGCACTCGATCAGTTTTCCATTGACGGTGTTAAAAAGACCCATACAGTTTCTTACTAACTCCTGATCAGTGCCCTAAATAGTTCCTGATCAGTGCCCTAAATAGTTCCTGGTCAGTGCCCTAAATAGTTTCTGGCCAGTGCCTTAAATAGTTTTTGAGCAGTGCCCTTAATAGTTCCTGACCATTTTGCCCAACTAGAATTCAAAATGCAAATTACGTAAAATGAAATGGATTTAGGATTGTTGTTATTGTTCGCAATACGATAGGATCGATAAGGGTCGATCGATACCAGGCAACCACAAAGAGTCTCGCTCGGTTGGTATCGTTAACCAAGTGCTCGACCATTGGCTAATTAATTCGCCACGTAACGTAATTACTCGCCAAGCTCGGGTGTGCACTGTGCATCGATAGGCGAACAGAGCCAAATCTAGGCCATCGGAAGTTCGCGGATTTATGAACCACTATTGAAAACGAGACCTATTTGCCAACACGTGTCGATTATTCTCTCATTAAAAATCGGTAACGATCTCTGAGCATTTTTACGGATAGAATTTTATGAAATTGCAGACTTTAAAGCCCAAAAAGCTCTTTAAGCAGGAGGAAATAGGAGGAGTTTCCATAAAAATAGAGAAATAATTCTTTTAATCGAAACCGAGCGGAAAAAATACATTTTTAACAGGATAGGTAAATTTTAAAATAAAGAGCTAAATCTGTAACTAATAAAATTATTTTTAACAAAATATTGTAAATTTGAAATAGAAATAAGTAATTCAATTTTCAAACAAGAAGAATAATTGTCTATCAAAAAGATGAATATGCAATAAAATACACGAAACTTTAACTAAATAGTTAAATTTTTAAATAAAAAAACACCACATTCAAACCAAAAATGAAATAGTTAAATTTTTAATTATAAGAAATAATTTTCAACAAAAAAAAGAATTTGTAACAGAAAAATTCGATTTTAATCAAAGCATTTCAATTTTATAATAATTATTTAAATTTTAAACCAAAAAAAGATACATTCTCAATAAAAAAAGTAATAGTTGAATTTTAAACTAATAAGATAAATTCTTAATCAAAAATTGAATTCTTCGATTTTCAGTTAAAAAATGTATTAATAAGAGATGAGTTTTCAACCAAAATAGTTCAATTTTTATTTAATAACATACATTTTTAACAAGGCAGTACAACTTTCAACCATGTAAAGAATATTATAAATAGTTCAAATTTTAACCAAAAAAAATAATTTTCAAACAAAAAAAAATTTCTGACAGAAAAGTTCGATTTTAATCAAAGTAGTTCAATTTTAAAATAATTATTTGAATTTTCAACCAAAAAAAGATACATTCTCAATCAAAAACGTAATAGTTGAATTTTAAACTAATACGATAAATTCTTAATCGAAAATTTAATTCTTAGATTTTCAGTTAAAAAATTTATTAATAAGAGATGAGTTTTCAACCAAAATAGTTTAATTTTTATTCAACATCATACATATTTAACAAGGTGGTACAACTTTTAACCAAATAAAGAATATTATAAATAGTTCAAATTTCAACAACAAAAAAAAAGAATTTTTAACAGAAAAGTTCGATTTTAATCAAAGTAGTTCAATTTTAAAATAATTATTTGAATTTTCAACCAAAAAGAGATACATTCTCAATGAAAAACGTAATAGTTAAATTTTAAACTAATAAGAATTCTTAATCAAAAATTGAATACTTAAATTTTCAGTTAAAAAATGTATTAATAAGAGATGAGTTTTCAACCAAAATAGTTCATTTTTTATTCAATGACATACATTTTTAACAAGGCGGTACAGCTTTCAACCAAGTTAAGAATATTAGAAGAAGTTCAAATTTCAACAACAAAAAATGAATTTTCAACAAAACAATTAAATCTTCAAGTAGGTAAATTGATTACCAAAAAATATGACTTTTTAACCAAATAGTAGAATTTCTAACCAAAAATATAATTGTAGAATTTATAATTAAAAAGAATATGGTTGAGGTTCGTAACGTTCAAATAAAAGAAATTTTTTACTGGTGACTTTGCAAACCAGGAAAAGTACTAACATTTTTGTAAATTCATTTTGAAAATAATTTAATATTGAAAAAGAATTAGAATGCATAATTTAAAGTGTTGTTGGAACAATATTTATGGGTAACATAGAAATAACTAGAAATATATCGTTCATTTGAACGTTCAAAATGTCAGGAACATTTAAAAAGAATGACCTTTTAACCAAAAAAAGATGAATTTTTCTACTTTTTATATAAATTCAATTCGCATTAAAGCAAAAAGCGGAAAATTTTTTGAAGAACTTTACAATGAAAGTGAAAAATGAAAATGACGGTCTATATGTTGAAACAGAGAATTACATAAGAAATTAAATTCTGAACAAAATTCCCTGAGCAGGAAAAAAAGAGAATACTCTCTCCCTCACTTTGTCAAGTTCACGTGGGAGGTCGCCTGCGACCCAGATATCAGCCCTAACCAATTAATGTATAATCGTTTTATGGAGTTCAGTGTGTTTTCAAAGGCTCAGAACGCTGGGTAAATACATTTTTTAAGCAATTAATCAAAACATATATACATCCATTTTTACCTAAATACTAAAATAAATAAAACTTCGAAAATTCTTCCATATGAGCAGAAATTAGGCTTTTAATATAATCTTTTTGCAAACCATTCATTTGTTATAAAAAAAATGGTATGTACCGGGATGACCTTGGACCTCGCTGTCAAGGTTATTTCAAGGTCAAATTTGTTTTTTTTAATTGGAACTCCTATTTTTGACAAC
>JAAAKG020047510.1:0-18584 GCA_010014905.2 Druon quercuslanigerum
GAAGGTCAAATTGTACTTGCAGGTAAATCTATGATGTAAATCTATCTATTTATGGTAGGACTTTAATAATTTTTAACTTTTTTAAACTTTTTTTCAACTTTTTTAAAAACTTTTTCTATTTTAAATTTTCTAAAATTTTCTGGGGTTTCCATACTTTTCCTTCACCCTGTATAATAATTGAGTGTTACTTCACTCTAATTTGAAATTATACAGAAAGTGGAAAAACTTCGAAAACAACCGCTACTTTCCAACTCTATTCTGAGAGAAAATTGTTAAAAATAATAATAAATTGTTTAAAAAATTTATTTAAACATCTAATTATCAATATAAATAACTATTTTATGTGCCAGAAACAATTTGCAATATACAAACCGCAGAAAAATCCTAATTATCGCTAAATCTCGCAAAATTAATTTTTTTAACTCAAGGGATTTTTTTGTGACCCTATAAAACAGTCTCATGCGGTTGACATTTAAAAAGTAATTTTTGATTCGTATTTTATGGCTAATTGTGACGTCAAATTTTGAGTTTTAAGAAAATTCACCTAATATTGACGACCCTAAATAAAATTTACAACAAATTTTTTTTTCTTTTCGGATGAAATGCGTAAAAATAAAAAAATAATGTTTGGACCACCCTACTGTGCACTCTCCATCGCTGGCTTTAAATTAATGGTAATAAATTTTTAAATCGTATTTATAAAAATTCTGCTCTCATTTTTTGTATGAAATAAATGTTTTCTCTGCGAAGGCACTCCATAGAAGGAAGAATTCCGTTTAACCTTGACAGTAACTCCATAAGGCAAGACCGAAGGTCTGGGTGAATGAACTAATTTTTTTACTTCTGCACATGAGAGTACAACCATGCCAAACAATTATCTGTGAATTTCCCGCCTGAGATATAAATTATCCTCTTCAAGTTTACGACCCATTCGAAAGCATTTAAGTTTTGAAAAAACAAGCATCGTACATACTTTGGCATTATCTCAATATTATAGCTTGCCACGTTTTTGCTAGAAAAAAGTCGACTTTTCAATGCCAGAATATGAGTTTTGAAATAATGGTTTTTTTTTCAACTAATCAGTTAAATTAAAAATGAAATAGTTTAATTTTCAGTTGGAAAAATTAATATTTAATTGATATAAACGAATGTTAAAGACAGAATTATTTTGTACAAAAAAAAAGGTTTTTCAACAAAATTAATATGTTTTTAATGGAATGATTTAATTTTAAACTAAAAAGATTAGTTTTTGAGCAAAAAGACAAATTATTAAGAAATTACATACTTTTTCAAGAAAATAGATTTAGCAATTAATGTGATGATAGCTTCTATATTTTGTTCACTAAATATTGACATTTGTATGCTAAAACAGATTAATTATTATGAACCAAGAATGGTGTAGTTGAATTTTTGTTTAAGAAAATTAATTTTCAAGAAAAATCTAATTTTCTAAAAAAGAGTTGAATTTTTAGTTGAAAAATTAATTTTTAACAAAAAATACGAATACTTAACAAAGAATAATTTTAAAAAATAATTGTAAAAAAACATACATTTTTAACAAAATGGTTCAATTTTCAAACAAGAAGATTACTTCTACAGCAAAATTCGGAACTAAAAGGTATAATTTATTAACCAAAAATGGTGTAGTTAAATTTTCATTTACGTGAATTAATTTAAAAAAAAAAGAATTTTCTACAAAACATTTGAATTTTCCGCCAGAGAATATGAATTTTTAACAAAGAAGGTAATTTTTAAACATCCAGTTTAATGTTTAATAAAATGGTTAAAATTTTATTTAAAAAATTAAATTTAATAAAAAATGTTAATTTTTAATAATCAATTTTTTTTTCACCAAAAAGAAAACTTTTTAACACAATAAAAAAGTATTAATCAGTTCTCTAGAAAACAAATTTTTAAAAAATTACGTAAATGTTTTACTAAATATTTCTATAAATGTATGTAACGCTAGTTTCAAAAAATGTTAACTAAATAGTGCAATTACTAAACCAAAAAAGTATAATTAATAAGGACAAAAGGGGAGTGAAATTTTTAGTTAGTAGGATTTATTTTTAATAAATAAAAGAATTTTATTTTATAACAAATCTTTCAATTATCAACAAAAAACTAACTTTCTACCAAAAATGGCGAATTTTCAACAAAGACATAATTTTTTAAACAAGTTTAATTATAAACCAAAAAGATTACTTCTCGATCAAAAAGACAAATTTATAAAAAATCTCATACATTTTCAACAAAATAGATTGCACAATGAATGTGATGTTTCTTTTCTAATTTTTAAAAACAAAATAGTTGAATTACTAAACTAAAACCGACTAATTATTTACCAAAATCGGCGTGGTTAAATTTTCATTTAGGATAATTAATTTTCAATAAAAAATCGATTTTTCTAAAAAACAGTTGAATTTTTAGCTTTAGAATATGAATTTTTATCAAAAAAGTTTATTTTCAACCCATCAGTTAAATAAAAAATAAATTAGTTGAGTTTTCACTTGACAAAATAATTTTTAACAAAAAATACAAATACCTAATAAAGAATAATTTTGTACAAAAAAATAAATACATTTATATCAGTTATTAACCAAAAATGTTAAATAAATAGTTGAATTTTTAATCAGGAAGATTAGTTCTCTAGAAAACAAATGTTTTTAAAAATTATGTAAATGTTTAACTAAATTTTCCTATAAATTATGTAACGCTAGTTTCTAAAAATTTTGACTAAATAGTGCAATTTATAAACTAAAAAAGTATAATTATTAATCAAAAACAACTAGGGAAATTTTTATATAGACTCATTTTTTTTCAATAACCAGAATATAAATATAAACAAAACATAATACAAAACAGTTTTATTTTATCAAAAATATTTCAATTTTCAACAAAAAATTAGCTTTCTACCAAAAATGGCAAACTTTCAATAGTATACATAATTTTTTAAACAATTTTAATTATCAAACAAAAATATTTATTTTCGATTAAAAAGACAAATTTATAACAAATTACATACATTTTAAACAAAATAGATTAAACAATGAATGTGATGCTAGTTTTCGATTCTTTAAAACTAAATAGCAGAATTACTGAACTAAAACCGGCTAATTATTTACCAAACACGGTGTGGTTAAATTTTCATTAAGGATAATTAATTTTCAATAAAAAATCAAATTCTCTAAAAAAACAGTTCAATTTTCAACTTTAGAATATGAATTTTCATAAAATAAGTTTATTTTCAACCCACCAGTTAAATAAAAAATAAAATAGTTGAGTTTTCAGTTAAAAAATTTATTTTTAACAATACATACAAATACTTAACAAATAATAATTTTTTACAATACAATTTTTTTTTAAATACATACATTTTTAAGAAAATGGTTCAATTTTCAAACAAGAAAATTAATTCTCGACCAAAAAGACGAATTTACAACAAATAACATATATTTTCAATAAATTAGTTTGGAAAATGCATTTCATAATAATTTATAAAAAGTTTGAACTAAATGGTGGAAATTCTGAACCAAAATTTAAAAAAAAGAATTTTCTACAAAACGGTTGGATTTTCCACCAGAAAATATGAATTTTTAACAAAGCAGGTAATTTTTAAACATCCAGTTTATTGTTTTAAAAAATAATCAAAATTTTATGAAAAATAAATTTTAATAAAAAATGGTACTGTTTAATAATTGAGTATCATGTATCTCCAAAATGAAAAAATTTCCAACACAATACAAAAATATTAATCAAATAGTTGAAATTTTAAGTTCTCTAGAAGAAAATTTTTTCAAAAATTACGTAAATTTGTAACAAAATATTCCTATAAATTATGTAACGCTAGTTTCTAAAAAATTTAACTAAATAGTGTAATTGCTAAAATAAAAAATTATAATTATTAACCAAAACCAGCTAGTGAAATTTTTAGTTAAGAGGATTTATTTTCAACAAACAAAAGAATTTTTTAGAAAATAGTTTTATTTTATGACAAATATTTCAATTTTCAACAAAAAACTATCTTTTTAAAAAAAATGGAGAATTTTCAACAAAACATATAGTTTTTTAAGCACGTTTAATTATCAAACAAAAATATTACTTCTCAATTAATAAATCAAATTTATAATAAATTACATAGATTTTCAACAAAATAGATTGCACAATGGATGCGATGCTAGTTTTCTAATTTTTCAAAACTAAATAGTGGAATTATTAAAAAACAACCAGTCAAATATAAAACAAAATAGTTGAGTTTTCAGTTAAAAAATTAATTTTTAACCAAAAATACGAATACTTAACATAGAAAAATTGAAAAAAAATTTTTTTTAAATACATACTTTTTTAACAAAATGTTTCAATTTTCAAACAAGAAGATTAGTTCTCGACCAAAAAGACGAATTTTCAACAAATAACATACATTTTCAAAAAATTAGTTTGGAAAATAGATGTCATAATAATTTATAAAAAGTTTAAAGTAAATGGTAGAGATTCTAAACTAAAAGATATCAGTTATTAACCAAAAATGGTGTAGTAACATTTTCATTTACGTGAATTAATTTAAAAAAAAAAGAATTTTCTACAAAACATTTGGATTGTCCACCAGAGAATTTTACATAAAAAATTAATTTTTATAAAAAAATGGTAATTTTTAATAAACAAGTTTCATTTTTCACCCAAAAGAAAAATTGTCAACACAATACAAAAATATTAATCAAATAGTTGAATTTTTAACCAGGAAGATTAGTTGTCTAGAAAAAATATGTTTCAAAAATTACGTAAATATTTAACTAAATATTTCTATAAATGCATGTAACGCTAGTTTCTACAAATTTTAAATAAATAGTCCAATTGCTAAACTAAAAAAGTATAATTATCAACCAAAAACGGCTAGTGAAATTTGTAGTCTTTTTTTTTATTTTCAATAAACAAAAGAATTTTATGCAACACAGTTTTATTTTATAGCAAATACTTAAACCTTCAACAAAAAACTAACTTTCTAACAGAAATATTGAATTTTCAATTAAAGAAATAATTTTTTAAGGAATTTTAATTATCAACCAAAAAGATTACTTCTCGATTAAAAAGACAAATTTATAACAAATTACATACATTTTCATCAAAATATATTCTACAATGGATTTGATGCTATTTTTATAATTTTTAAAAACTAAATAGTGGAATTATTAAACTAAAAACGACTTATTACTTACCAAAGACGGCGTGGTTAAATATTCATTAAGGATAATTAATTTTAAATCAAATTTTCTAATAAACAGTTGAATTTTCAACTTTAGAATATGAATTTTCATCAAATGAGTTTATTTTCAACCCACTAGTTCAATACAAAACAAAATAATTGAGTTTTCAGTTAAAAAATAACTTTTAACAAAAAATACGAATACTTAACAAAGAATAATTTTTTACAAAAAAATACATGTTTTTAACAAAATGTTTAAATTTTCAATCAAGAAGATTGCTTCTCGACCAAAAAGACGAGTTTTAAACAAATAACATACATTTTAAATAAATTAGTTTGAAAAATAGATTTCATAAAAATTTATAAAAAGTTTAAACTAAATGGTGGAAATTCTTAACTAAAAGATATCAATTATTAACAATAAATGGTGTAGTTAAATTTTCATTTACGTGAAATTATTAAAAAAAAGAATTTTCTAGAAAACAGTTGAAGTTTCCACCAGAGATTATACATTTTTAACAAAGAAGGTAATTTTCAAACATCCAGTTTAATGTTTAACAAAATACTTAAAATTTTAGTCAAAAAATTAATTTAAAAATAAATAGTAATTTTTAATAATCAAGTTTCGTTTTTCACCAAACAGAAAAATTTTCAATACAATACAAAAATATTAATCAAATAGTTGAATTTTTAACCAGGAAGATTAGTTTGCTAGAAAAAAAAATTTTCAACAATTACGTAAATGTTTAACTAAATATTTCTATAAATGTATGTAACGCTAGTTTCTAAAAATTTTAACTAAATAGTGCAATTGCTATACTGAAAGAGAAAATTATTAGGCAAAAACGGCTAGTAAAATTTTTATTTAAGAGGATTTATTTTCAATAAACAAAAGAATTTGATACAAAATAGTTTTATTTGATAACAAATCTTTCTATTTTCAACAAAAAACTGGCTTTCTACCAAAAATGTCGAATTTTTAATGAAAGACATAATTTTTTAAGCAAGTTTAATTATCAACCAAAAAAATTACTTCTCGATCAAAAAGACAAATTAATTAAAAATTTCAAAAAAATTCAGAACAAAGGCAAATTTATAACAAATTGCATAAATTTTCAACAAAATAGATTGCATAATAGATTTGATGCTAGTTTTCTAGTTTTTTGAAACTAAATAGTGCAATTACTAAACTAAAACCGAATAATTATTTACCAAAGATGGTGTGGTTAAATTTTTATCAAGATTAATTAATTTTCAATAAAAAACCGAATTTTCTAAAAAAACAATTGAATTTTCAACTTCAGAATATGAATTTTCATCAAATGAGTTTAGTTGTAACCCACCAGTTACATAAAAAATAAAATAGTTGAGTGTTCATATAAAAAATTAATTTTTAAAAGACAAATACTTAAGAAAGAATAATTTGTTACAAAAAAATATAATTTAAAAACATGCATACATTTAAAAAAAAATGGTTCAATTTTCAAACAAGGAGATTACTTCTCGACCAAAAAGACGAGTTTTCAACAAATAACATACATTTTCAATAAATTAGTTTGAAAAATTGATTTCATAATAATTTATAAAAATTTTGAACTAAATGGTGGAAATTCTAAACTAAAATTAAAAAAAAAAAGAATTTTCTACAAATCAGTTGGATTGTTCACCAGAGAATATGAATTTTTAACAAATAAGATAATTTTTAAACATCCAGTTTATTGTTTAACAAAATAGTAAAAGTTTTATTTTTACAAATTAATTTTAATAAAAAAATGGTAATTTTTAATAATCAAGTTTCATGTTTCACCAAAATGAACATATTTGCAACACAATACAAAAATATTAATTAAATAGATGAAATTTCAAGTTCTCTAGAAGAAAATTTTTTCAGAAATTACGTAAATTTTTAACAAAATATTCCTATAAATTATGTAATGCTCGTTTCTAAAAATTTTAACTGAATAGTTAAATGCTTATCAAAGAATAATTTAAAAAAATTTTTTTTTTAAATACATACATTTTTAACGAAATGTTTCAATTTTCATACAAGAAAATTACTTCTCGGCCAAAAAGACGAGTTTTCAACAATTAACATACATTTTCAATAAATTAATTTTTAAAAAAATGATGTCATAATAATTTATAACAGTTTTAAACTAAGTAGTCGGAATTATAAACTAAAAGATATCAATTATTAAACAAAAATGGTGTATTTAAATTTTTATTTACGTCAATTAATTAAAAAAAAAAAAAAAATTTGTACAAAACAATTGAATTTTCCACGAGAGATTATAAATTATTAACATTTAATTTTTAAAGTTAAAATAATTTTGAAACATCCAGTTTAATGTTAAACAAAATAGTTATATTTTATTTAAAAAATTAATTTTAATTAAAAAAATTGTAATTTTTAATAATCAAGTTTCATGTTTCACAAAAATGAAAAAATTTTCAACACAATACAAAAATATTAATCAAATAGTTGAATTTTTAACCAGGAAGATTAATTCTCTAAAAAAAAATTTTTTAAAATTACATAAATGTTTAACTAAATATTTCTATAAATGTATGTAATGCTAGTTCCTAACAATTTCAACTGAATACTGCAATTGCTAAACTAAAAAGGTATAATTATTACCCAAAAATTGCTAGTGAAGTTTTCACTTAAGAGGATTTTTTTTCCATAAATAAAAGAATTGTATACAAAATAGTTTTATTTTATAATAGATCTTTCAATTTTCAACAAAAAACTAACTTTCTACCTAAAATGGCGAATTTTCAACAAAAGACATAATTTATTAAAGAAGTTTAATTATCAACCAAAAAGATTACTTCTCGACCAAAAAGACAAATTTATAACAAATTTCATAAGTTTTCAACAAAATAGATTGCACAATGAGTGTGATGTTAGTTTTTTAATTTTAAAAAACTAAATAGTTGAATTACTAAACTAAAAACGACTAATTATTTACCAAAGGCGGTGAAGTTCAATTTTCATTTAGGATCATTAATTTTCAATAAAAAATTAAATTTTCTAAAGAACAGTGGAATTTTCAATCCGAGAATATGGATTTTCAATAAGAGATTTTTTTTCAACCAATGAGTTAAATTTAAAGCAAAATAGTAGAGCTTAAATTTTATAAAAGCAGATGTTTAAGTTAAAAAATTAATTTTTAACAAAATATACGAATTATTTACAAAACAAGAAAAGTATTTTCAAAAAAATACATAAATTTTTAACAAAATGGTTCAATTTTCAAACAAGAAGATTACTTCTTGACCTAAAACGAAAATTTTAAACAAATTACATGCATAAAATTTTAATAAAATAGTTTGAGCAATTAATGTGATACTAATTTAAAATTTTTTTAAACTAAATTGTGGAAATTCTAAACTAAAAGATATCAACGATTAATCCTAAATGGTGTAGATAACTTTTCATTGTCAATAATAATTTTCAAGAAAAAAACAAATTTTCTAGAAAACAGTTGAGTTTTCCACCAGAGAATATGAATTTTTAACCAAAAATGTCATTTTACTGCATCCACTTAAATGTTTAACAAAATAGTTAAAATTTTATTTCAAAAAATTAATTTTTATTAAAAAGTAATCGAATTTTCAGTACAGAAATTTCATTTTCTACCAAAAATTAGAATTTTTAACAAAATACAAAAATTTACATTAAATAGTTGAATTTTTAATTAAAAACTTTGTAGTTAAATTTTCATTTAAGAGTATTTATTTTCAGTAAACACAAGAATTTTATGCAGAATAGTTTAATTTTATAACAAATATAGTTGAAGCGAAAAAACGATTATTCTACAAACCAGTTTAGTTAAAAAAATTAATTTCTTTAAAAAAAACACGAACTTTCAACTAAAGTTACGAACTTCTAAAAAAAAGATTAAATTTTAAGAAAGTAGTTTAGATGCCAACCAATGAGTGAAATTTTCAACCTAACAAGATGAATTTTTAACACAATGAAAAAAAAATTTCAATTTAACGAAAAAAAAATAGAATACTCAACTTAAAAGGATTAATTTTTAACCAAACATTTGAAGTATTAATCAAAAATTTGATTTTCTACCAAAAAAGATGAAATTTTAACAAAATACATGAATTTTCAACCAAATAAATAAATTTTAAACTGAAAAAGGTAAATTTTCAATAAAAAATGGTATCTATTATTTTGTTGAATTTTCTAAAAATTACATTAATTCTTGACCCACTTGTTAAGTTTCCTACAAAATATAGGAAATGTGAATCATGTAAATGAATTTTCAAAAAAAAATACAAAAATTTTAAAACAATTAATAGTATTTTTAACTAAAAAATATAACATTTTAACGAAAACGTTGAACTTTTAACTACAAAAGATCAATTTTGCACCAAAAGTTGAATAATTCATTCTTCAGTTAAAAAATTAATTTCCAATAACAAAAATGTTTAAACAAAATAGTTACATTTTTATTAAAGAGTTGGATTTTCGAATAAATAGTTGAATTTTCAACTACAATAAATAAATTTTGCATTACAAATTTAATAGTTGATTTTTCGATGAAAAAATTAATATTGAATAAAAAAATAACGAATTGTTAACAAACTCGTTAAATTTTTAAACGTATCTTTTTCAGAGGTAAAATTTCAAACGAAAAACGATAATTTTTCAATACATTAGAACAATTTTCTACAGAAGAGATGAATTTTAAACTAAAATTATGAATCTCAAACCCAAAAGTGACTTCTTAACAAAATTGTCGAATTGTCTACAAAAAATTATTTTTTAAAGGCAAGAAATTGAGTTTCGTTGAAACTTGCAATAGTTTATATTTCAACCAAAAAAGATTAATATATTAGCAATATACTAAGTGTAATAATTATTATTGATTATTTATTATTGATCAAATTTTATATTTATTATGAATAATAATTTCTTCTCATTTGTAATGGCTTCTTGGATATCTTAACAAATGATTTCTAATAAGAAAAATGTATTTTTAAGTAGTAGCTTATATTTTAAAATAAAAAAATTAATAAATAAAAAAGGAATTTTTAATATATTGTTAAACTAATAATCAAAAAGATGAATTTCCTTCTAACATAAAGCTTCTTCAACTAAAAAATCAATTTCTAACCCAAAAAAATAAATTTTTAATCAAGAAAAATAAACAAGGATAGACTAGCTAGATTTTCAATGAAAAAATTTTCAACCATAAAACTTAATTTTCAACAAAATACATAAGTTTTCAAAAAAGAAAGAAACCTTTTCACAAAAAATGAAATAGTTAAGTTTTCAGTTAGAAATATAAATTTTTAACAAAAAAAAAGAATGTTCAAACAAAATAACTACATTCTTAACCAAACCATTTTCAACATACACTTTTATTCAATTATTCTCGTTTTTCACCGAAAAATATAAATTTCCAAAAAAAATCGAATTTTCAACAACATAGTTAAATTTTCAACCACAAACTTTGTTTAAAAAATGTTGAATTTTCAAATCAAATCACCGAATTTTTAACAGAACAGTTACATTTATGAAAAAAATTACGTTTTAACTAAATTGTTGAAGTTCCTAAAAAATAGATTGATTTTTCACAAATAATTGAAGTTTCAATAAAAAAAAAAAATTTTCAAAGAAGAATGATTTACTACCAACAAAGAGGAATTTTTTAAAAAATACATGAAACCAAAATTTTATATAATTGTTATTAAAAATGTATTTATACAAGTTTTAAAGTGTACCTTTTTTATAGTAAAAGAAATTGTTTTTGTACAAAAATCCTTGTAACTTATTATTGGAATGGTATTTGGTGCAAAAAATAATTAAAAATTAAAAATTTATAAAGAATTTACAAAATAACAAGCAATTTTGGTATTTAATAATTTCCACGTGTAAACCATTAGCGCATTTAATATTGGGAGGTAAGATTTTATTCAAAATTCGATTTTTCATGAACAAATTACTGATAGATAACTTTTTCTATTTACAAATGGGCTGTGAAAAAAAATTTCGTAGTAATTTTTTCCGTAGAACCGAATGGCGCCATTAGTTTTTTCGTTACTTATATATTTATTAAAATTGTTTAAACAAATAAAAATCATATTATTTCTAATGAGAAATTATCTTCTTAAGAATTGTCCCACACTGTGACATTTTTGAATTTGAAATATCAAAAACAATATTTTTCATGAAGCTCAAACTTTTAATTTGAGGTTCTTACAAGAAGAATCCAATCGAAAAATAACAATGAAAAACCATCCAAATACAGGGATTTCTGAAAAACCCTTTATTAACAAAATTATTATTTTATAAACTATTAGGCAAAGAGCAATTTTTTTAAAGTGTTCCCATGCTTTCTCTTAAACGAAAAGGGCAAGCCAATAAAAAGTATTCAAAAATAGTTTTAATTTTTACTTTAATGTTAATTAACAATACAGACCACGGTCTGACAGTTCTCAGGTACAAAGAATGTCTTTTTATATTTTGTTTTAGTAGAAATCGTAAATTGTCTGGACTAGATTTGTTAGATAAATATATAAAGGTAGTAGTACTAAATAGTCTTACTTTTTACGACCCTAAATTTAGCTACACTTCTGGTCCCATAGAAGCCGTTCCAGTTTTGTAAATACTAAAGATGCTGGCCCACGCAGTTTCTCAGGGAGCAGAGAAAGAGACCTTTACGACTTTCGTGCTAGAAGGGGCGCAGTTCGTGAGTACTCAGTATATTGCGCAATATTATGCATTATAATTAAAAGCGGTTCAGGCCACCCTGACTGCTCTCATTTCGAGGGTATTAATTCAGTAACAAGGCCAATGCAAGGAAACATTTAAAAATGTAAAATTTTAAATTTATATTTAATTAAAAGTTTATTTATTTTATTTATTCCGGTTATTTTTAAGTCTTTTTTCACAGAATTAAACTTGACCTATTGAAGGGGATGAACAATAAATATAGAAATTAAATTTTATGTAAACATGTATAAGATTTTATTTCAGTTGTACAGTCTTTTTACACAGAATGCTCAATTACGTTAGTCTAGTCAGCAAATATCTAAAAAAAAATATGCATCATCAATAGCAAGTGTCAAAAGATATATTGGAAATTATCAATTTAAGACGTATCTTCAATATTCCTTTCAATCTAAGATTAATGATTGATTTTTTTGTAGAACATTTTATGAAAACTACTAACTTGACTCATTACATTCGACAGTTCATCACACGTTCTCAGTTCATCTCAATTTTTTTATACAGTACTAGAAAAAAGAAAAAATAGAGAAAAAAAATTAGAAAAATAGTGCGTTGCTTTTTCATTTGTAGTAAACCACCGGTTGATATTGTTGGTGTACAAGTGGAATTCCGTGGTATAGAGTGGGTGCATTGTAAAGAGTTGGATATTGAACGACTGGAGCACTTGAATGAACGATACTGTTTCCATGAGATTCGATGACTTTTTCTGATACCAAGTCGGTTAATATAGGAGATAAGTGTCCTGGCTTGGCGACGACGACCGACGCCAAAAACAAAAGAGCTACCTGCAATTAAAAATTGATCATTAATAAATAATATACACAAAACTCAATAAATAAATAAATATATAAAAAATTGACAAGCAAACAAACAACAAACAAAGTGAACGCACACAAAAAGCTAGAAAAAGAATAAAATAAACAAACAAAATCAAACTAAATAAAAAGGAAAACAGCAGAAAGCAACACAAACAAATCCCACAAACAGCAAAAAACAAATAAAATAAATTCAACAAACAAGAAAAAATTTAAACAAACAAAGAGAATAACAGTAACTTTACAAACAAACAAAAACTTAAAAATCAAATAAAAAAACAAACAAACTCGACAATCGAACAAAAACAAAGTTAACAACTAATCAAGCTATAAACTCAACAACCTACAAAGACAAATAAAAAAAAACAAAAAATAAACAAAACGAACAAATAAAAAACATACAAGAAGCGAAACAAAATAGAATTTAATCAAACAAGAAAGACGATAAAAACATCAAATAAACAAGCAAAAAAACTGACAGGCAAACGACATACACAGAGCATGCTAAAAAAACAGAAAAACAACAAATAATCAAAAAACAAATTAACAAAAAAAAACATGAAAACACCAAACAAATAAAAATCAATAAATGAACAAACAAGCAAAATAAATAAATAAAAAACAGCGTACAGCTAGAGAAACCCAAACACGTAATCGAGAAACAAACAACACAAACAAAAACAGGATAAAAGAACGTCAAAGAATCGCAAAAACCAACTAAGCAAATAGTCAAATAAACAAACGAGCACGCAAATGAAAAAAAAAAGAGAAATTAAAGAAACTCAACAAAAAGAAAACGACAAACAATTTATTTCAACAAACAAACAAAACTAAACAGGTAAACTAATCATTTATAAAAAAAATAAAAATTGAACAAAAAACAATCTTATTTAAGATAAAAATATATTTTTTTAAACTGGAACAAGAACACACAGTAACTCAATAAACAAACAAAACTAATAAAATAACAAATAAACAATACGAATAAATAAAAAACAGACAAGTGGCGAAACAAAATAGAATTTAAGCAAACAAGAAAGACGATAAAAAACATTAAATAAACAAGCGAAACCCGACAAGCAAACAACACACACAGAGCATGCTAAAAAACAGAAAAACAACAAATAATCAAAAAACAAATTAACAAAAAAAACAAACATGAAAATATAAAAAAAATCACAATCAATAAATAAGCAAACCAGCAAAATAAATCAACAAAAAACAGCGTACAGATAGAGAAACCCAAACACGTAATCAAGAAACAAACAACACAAACAAAAACAGGATAAAAGAACGTCATAAAACCGCAAAAAACCAACTAAACAAATAATCAAATAAACAAAACGAGCACGAAAACGAAAAAAGATAGAGAAATCAAACAAACTCAACAAAAAGAAATTGACAAACAAATTATTTCAACAAACAAACAAAAATAAACAAGGAAACTAATCATTTATAAAAAAAATAAAACTTGAACAAAGAGCAATCTTATTGAAGATAAAAATATTTCTTAAAAAACTAGAAAAAGAACACACAGTAACTCAACAAACAAACAAAAGAAATAAAAAAAGGAAAGGAGCTAAACAAGGAAATAAAAATAAGCAAACAAACAAGCAAGCAGACAAACATAAAAAAATAAAACAGCAAACAAAAACAAGTCAATACACAAACAAGGAAATAAACAAAACGACAAAACAATAAGTTCAATCAAAAACAGACAAACATCCGACTTAACAAACAAGCAAATCAGAAATTTAACCGAAATAACAAAATAGAAAAAACTTAACAAATAAATAAAAAAGAAAACATTAATATTTCGGATTTGAACAAATTAAATTTTTAATTCAAGAGAAATTCCAAAAGGAAAATAATTTTTAAGCATTAAAATTTACAATCCCTAATTATTATCCACTCCCGATAGTTTAAAAATATTTAAATTAAACTTTTTCTGAAATTTATAATTACCGAAAACAAATAAATCTACCGAAAATGTTTATTAACGAAATTGAAATATGTCGAAAGTTAAAGTGAACGAAAATATCAAAATTTAGCCACTTGAAATTCCTGAGAGTGTATTATTACCAACATTTTTGAAGACCCGAATTTTCTAATTTCTAGAATTTAATCATTTCGGAAAATTTCAATTTTTGAAACGTGGCTTTTGAAATTCGAAATTTCGAAAGGAACGACAGAAACATTCCGAAAAGAAGAATATTCGAAACAAAAAATTCCCAAAATTTAAAAACTAATAATAATTTAAATTTTCCGTTTTTTTTTAACTAAGTAAGATATGTTTTCTTTCTTTTAAAATTCTTTATAAATTTATAAACATATTTGAAAAAAATGTAGTGGCTGAAAATTTGTTCCTCTTTAAAAAGTTGGCAAAAAGTACTTCGGCAACTTTTCTATATTTCAGAAAAAAATTTGGTTACAAAAAATATAATAATTTTCTAAACTTTTGTAAAAATTTACTGATTAAAGAATAAAGTGTCTCTATCTAATGACACAATAAAAAATATTAATAGTAATATTAATCACAATAATAATAATAGTTAGCAATATATTTTTTTTAAGCATATATGTATATGTATATATTTCGCAAATAGTAGTTATTTTAAAAATGAATAACTTTGGTGTCTAAATTTTTTTCTTATTTCGACTATATTTTTAAGCAAATGAGAATTTCTGACTTTCAGAAAAAACTACTATGAAATTCGATTCAAAAGTTCAGTTATTTACCAGGATGAAAAAATAAAATTTAAATATCTTAATTATTAAATAAAATTACATTATTTTACAAAAATAATAGAAAAGTGTTGAAAAAATATTTGACAACTGGTCTAAAGATTTTTATAACGCCAAGAAAAACCTCGATTCAAAATTAAATTTTTTTTTTAAATAGAAGAAAAATCGTCAAGATTTTGAATTCAATGCTTTAACTATGAATTCGAAAAGTGAATAAGAATTTAAAATGAGATTTATGCAAATTTATCTTCAGATTGAAAGTGAAAAGATTGCATTAAATTTCAATTTCTATTAAATTTCAGATTAAAAAAAGTCAAAATTAATAAACTCTAATAAATTATTTAACTTTCCAAGGTACGACTGACAAATCCCGAAAAAAAATTCCGAACACTTTAGCATAATTCCCAATTAAAAAATTCCCGAAACATTACAATTAAAATGAATATTAATTTTTCAATAAAAAGAAAATAAATAAATATTCTAATTAAAGAAAACATTTTTTATGCTTCAAAGTTTAAAAAATTATTCTTGGAATTAAAATAAACAAAAATTGAAAGAAAAATATTTCTTGTAGAAAAATATTATTTTAAAATGTGCGTAGTATTTAAAAAAATTACAATAAAATATTCTCAAAAATCGACATGTTAAACTAAAGAAAAGAATCTTCGAAATAAATCATAGCTAAATTGAATCCAGCAAAGTTTGTTCATAAAATTTTATTAGGTTCGGAAAAAATTGAGAAAGAAATTTTTTTATTTCGAAGCGCACAGGTTGTTTAATTTATTTTTGTATACAATTTGTGTATAATTAATTAAATTTTTAATTTAAACAAAAATGGAAAAAAAACTTGGAACATTAAAAAATTTCTGTGGTAACATTATTTGATCATTGTATTTGACAAAAAAATATTTTTTTATTTTTTAAATTCGGGAATTTTTTTAATTTATATACATTATTGTTACTATAAATTTTATAATAATTTATAAAAACTTAAATAAAAAACTTTTCTTTTACATAAATATTTGACTATTTCATGTTTAATTATTTAAACTCGGGAATTTAATTATTATTATTGTCATTTTTCATTAGGAAATATATTCTTTTTTAGTTATTGTTATTTTAAACTCAAGCAATGGTTTTAAACAGCCTAGAAACATTGAACAAAATTAATTTGATAAAAATATTTTATCATTGTATATAAACGAAAAATATTTTTTATGTTTTTAAATTCGGGATTTTTTTTTGAATTTTAGGAATTTAATAATTAAGTTTTTTAAAATTAGTTTTTCAATGTAAACTAACATTTATTAAAAAAAAATATTGTATGAAAAATTTTGTATAAAAATGTGCATTCTATTTAAAAAAAATTAGAAAATACGTTATCAAAATTGAATTATTAATAAAATAAAAGAAATTTCGAGATAAATCAGTGCTGAGTTGAATTCCGCAAAATGTGCTTGCAAAATTTTATAAGTTTGGAAGAAATTAGGGAAAATTTTTGTTGTTTGATTTGTGCGCGTTTTAAAATTTATTTATTTTTTAAATTTATACACAATATTTTTACTTTAAATTTCAATAATAATTCCTAAAAAATTAAAATATAAAAGACTTTCTTTTATATAAACATTTGATTATTTCATGTTTAATTATTTTAATTCGGGAATTTTATTATTATTATTATTATTATTATTGTTATTTTTCATTAGGAAATATATTTCTTTAAAGTTATTGTTATTTTTAATTTAAGCAATAATTTTAAAAAGCCTGGAAACTCTGAACAAAATTAATTTGATAAAAATATTTGATCATTGTATTTGAAATAAAAATATTTTTTTATTTTGTTAAATTCGAGAATTTTTTTCAATTTTAGGAATTTAATAATTAGGTTTTTAACATTAGTTTTTTAAAATTAGTTTTTTAATTTAAAATAACTTTCATAAAAAAATTTTCTTCTTATAGCAAATTTTGTTTAAAAATATACTTACTATTTAAAAAAAATTATAAAATACGTTCTCAAAATCGAATTATTAATCTAATAAAAGAAACTTCGAGATAAATCAGCGCTGAGTTGAAAACTGTAAACTTTGCTTGCAAACTTTTATAAGGTTGGAAGAAATTAGAGAAAAATTTTTTCGTATGAGGCGCGCGCGTTCTAAAATTTTTTTATTTTTTAAATCTGTACACATTATTTTTACTTTAAATCTTAACAATAATTTCTAAAAACTTATATATTAAAAGAATTAATTTATATAAATATTTGATTATTGTATGTTTAATTATTTAAATTCGGGAAGTGCATTATTATTATTATTGTCATTTTTCATTAGGAAATATATTCTTTTTCAGTTATTGTTATTTTAAACTCAAGAAATGGTTTTAAACAGCCTAGAAACATTAAACAAAATTAATTTGATAAAAATATTTGATCATTGTATTTAAAAGAAAAATATATTTTTTTTTATCCGGGAATTTTTTTGAATTTTAGGAATTTAATAATTAAGTTTCTTAACACTAGTTTTTTAAATTTAGTTTTTTAATTTAAACTAACATTCATTCAAAAAAATATTTTCGTATGGAAAATTTTGTATAAAAATATGCATACTATTTTTAAAAAATTAGGGAAAACGTTCTAACAATTGAAATAATAATGAAATTAAAGAAATTTGAGATTAATCAGTGCTGATTTGAATTCTGCAAAGTTTGCTTGTAAAATTTTATAATTTTGGAAAACATTAGGGAAACATTTTTTTCGTTTGAGGCGCGCGCGTTTTAAAATTTATTTATTTTTTAAATTTATATAAAATATTGTTACTTTAAATGTCAATAATAATTTCTAAAAACTTGAAATATAAAAAATTTCTTTTTTATAAATATTTGATTATTGTATGTTTAATTATTAAAATTCGGGAATTTTATTATTATTATTGTTATTTTTTATTAGGAAATATATTCTTTTACAGTTATTATTATTTTAAATTCAAGCAATAATTTTAAAAAGCCTAGAAACATTGAACAAAATTAATTTGATAAAAATATTTGATCTATTAATAATAATAATGTTAATAATATT
>JAAAKG020047521.1:0-36810 GCA_010014905.2 Druon quercuslanigerum
ACTTGGGGTGATTGTTAGAGAGATTGATCAGCAACCTGGGTCGGAGCAGTGTTGCGGAATGAACGTGTTATTTAAATGGTGTAATAATAATAAAAAAGGGCCGCCTTTTTTATTAACTACTGTACCATTTTGAAGTGTGGATGGGGTCGGTTATGAACTTACATGTAGTTCGTTTCCTGATGATAAATTTAAACAAAGTTTTCGAAACTTGCGAAAGATGGCCCTGTAACAGTACAGTTCAATAATAACTTAATATTTATAAATATCACTCAATTATTTAAGACTTCTATTTTTTTGAAAATTCGTCTTCTTAGGTAGACAATTTTTGTTGTTGAAAATTCATGTTTTTGATCAAGGATTCAACTGCGTTGTTAAAATTTTGCCATTTTTGGCTGCATAATTAGTTGAAAATTCGTTTTTTTTGTGCTGAAAATTAATTTTTTTTCATCTGAAAATTTAATTATTCCATTTTTAGTTTAAAATGTATGATTTGTAGTTGACAATTCATTTATTTGGTTAAGGACTCATCTATTTTGTTGAAAATTCGTAATTTAATAATTAATTATTTTGTTGAATGTTCAATTATTTTATTGAAAGTTCAGTCATTTTATTGAAAGTTAACTATTTTGTTAAAGTCATATTTTATGGTAGAAAAATCGTCCTTCTTGTTTGTGAATGAACTTTTTCATTTAAAACTATTTGGTTACAAGTTACACTATTTTTTTGAAAAAATGTCATTTTTTCTTGAAAGTTGAACTATTTGGTTGTCAATGCAACTGTTTAACTATTTTGGTAAAAAATCTATTTTAGTTAAAAAATTCAAACCTTTTTAGTTGAAAATGCAATATATTTAGAATTGAAAACTTAGAAATTTACAGCGTTTAATATTAAATTCGATATGTTATCAACACTGATTTTGTTTAAAGAATTTATTCCCCTATTATTCGCTTATTTTAGTGAAAAACCGCCCATATTCCTCTATTTTAAGAGAATTTTTTGATGTGAATTCTGATATTTAATATTTTCAATTATTCTTGATTTATTACCGAAGCTTACGGTTCACCACACGGTCACGTAGGCACATTGGTAGTTTATGGACGGCCCCTAAAGGATCCAGCACTACCTCTAGTTTAATAAACAACCAAATGAATTAATCTTAATAAAACCCATCGGAAGCACTTTTCAATTTATTTATTGGGTCCTTTAGTTTTCATATACCCAAAGGATTCATTAAATTTTGTGATTCGTGTTTGGAATTCATTGGGCAGTTTGACCTGATCGTATCCAAGACTATTAATCGTCCAATAATTTGACGTCGAATACATCTCTAGGTAAGTTCAATACGTACAGCAAGCAATTCGAATCGAAATTGATATAACTTTCAATTACTGCAATACCCATTTACGGCCCCTGGGTAGTCAGTATCGTAGAACGTACATCCAATAACAATCTTCTCTGATGTTTCTAATTCCGTAGGTACTTCATCGTTATGCACCCAAGATATTTATGTAGTTAATTACTGGGATCATTAGAGGAACACTATATTTTCAGTGCTATTAGAGAAAGGGTGAGGGAGAGAAAGAGAGACAGGGTTGTATCTTTATGGCTTATTTCTCTTCGAGGTATCTCTCCCTCTCGACTAGTGACACTTTCATGATACCCTATTAATAGTCAGCCCTCATACCTTGCTACATGCATAGGACCAAGTTCGATCGGTGGAGGCAATTGCTCAGATGAGCACAAACGTGTAACTTGACCACAGGTGAACAGCGTTCCACATTACCGTTCCCCTTAATTCACTAGAGCTACGTCAATATATATTCGACACAATTAAACTGGAATATCCAGTTCAATTCTCAATTATTAGTTGATTAAAAACGTAAAATTGCTGCTTTAGTAATAATATTGAAAAACAAAGTATGAGAATTCTAAAATGTGTTTTTAAAAACAAACAAAAACATATGCTTTAGATTGTGCAAACATTTTAAAAACCATAACAAATCCTTTTTGGTTTGTAAATATAGATTTAGGTGGTTTTTATAGAGAAGGGAATCTAAAAATAGTATAAAATTTTCAGTAGGTTTTGCGAAACCTAAAATTTCCTAAATTCTCACTCTTATACCAACACGAATTATGACGATTTTAAATTCGAAATTCATTAACACTTAAATTTATTAAAAAAATAGAATATAAATTCTAATTGAAAGGTCCTAGAGTTACAAAGATTTTTTAAATAATTAAAACCCACCTAAGAAGTATTTTCTAAACAGGTTGTGCACTAAACATAAGTACACTTACATAATCAAAATTGCTTGAACAATATTCCGAGAGCAGGATTAATTAAAAGACGCGGGGTGCACTTGTGTAATCTACGATCGCTCTGGTGTCACAGTTCACCGGGAGAGTATTCTAGATCTGGATTGCACAGTAATCTGAAGTTGTGGGGGTGGTCAAAGTTAGCCTAGTGTACCGTAATTTACAGCCGATATCACCCCAACTTGCGCAGCAATCACTTCAGAAATAGTTTTCCCTCTCCGTTATACTATGAAATTACACGAAAAGCTATGTATAGGTCGCTACCAATAATAATCGATTTTGAACCTCTGCTAGAGTATAAATTTCCCTGCTTAGACGAAATTTCACAAAAACATTTGGATTTCATTTTTGGTGGTCCTTCGAGCCAGACGTAAAAAGACGACTTGTTTATGTGGGGTGAACGTAGGTCAGGAAATCAGGGAAAGTCAAAAAAATCTTGGGAAAGTCAGGAAATTTCTATCAGAAGATATTTAAATAAGTGTTGAAAAATGATAAATTTTAAATTGTTTGATTTCTTACATAAAAGTTTCTATGCTAAAATTGTTACAAGATTCAGATTCTGATTAATGAAAAATAATGGTCAGCCCCCTTGTATAATATTCTTTTCAGTAACTTATTTATCTTGTATTTGTATTTTTCTGCAGTTACCTCCTTATGAGTATTATATTTTCATGTAAAAAATTCCCTATTTTGTTTAAAAATTCATCCTTTTTGTGAAAATTCGTCTTTTTCAGTTCAAAAGTGAACTTATTGCTGAAAATTTAACTGAAATGTTTTTTGTTTTAAAATTTAATTATTTTTTTATAATTCGTCTTTTTGGTTTAAAAAACCATCAGTTTAGTGAAACTTTACCGTCTTTGGATAAAAATGTAACTTTTTGGTTGTAAATTAGTCGTCTTTGCTTAAGGATATAACACTTTTTTTTTCATTCATTACTTTTTTTGGTTGAAATATCTACTATCACATTATTCTTCGAAAATTCCTATTTTTTTATTCATAATCGATCTACTTGGTTAAAGGTGGCAAATATTTGGTTGAAAATTGGTTTTGTTTTAATTAATTTTTTTTTAACTAAGAATGTAACTTGCTTAAAACTTAAATTTTTTGTTTAAAATGCAACTGTTTTACCATAAATTGGACCCTTTGCGTAAGAGTTTAACAACTTGGATAAACTTCTTTCTTTTTAGATTGAAAAATCAACTATTTGGTTCAAAATTCATTTTCTTGTTTGGAGAATTCATAATTTTAGTTCAAAATTGACCTCTGATGGCAAATTTGATTTTTTTCTGAAAATTCTTTTCCATTTCATTGAAAATTAATTTGTTTTGCTAAGCATTTAATTTTTCTATTTTTGATTAAAAATGTTTCTTATTTAGTTCAAAATGTAACTATTGATTTGAAAATTAATTTGATCTTTTTGGTAGAAAATAAGTCTTGTTGATCTAAAATTAACCTAAAAAATATTATTTTTGCTTTTAAATAAATAAATAAATTTAATTTTTATCTGATCTGGTTTTATTCAGGGAGAACGAAAAATTGACTTGTCAGGGGATTTTGAAAATGAAGTGTTTCGGACACCCTGCTCTTACCCGTATTTCATATTGGTGGATTGATTTCAAGACTTTGAGGGTCAGAAGTTTTTAAATTATTATTCTTCTTTCTCTTCATCGTTCTCTTGAAGTACCTTCGCTTTCCTCTTCCTGGATTCTCTCTCTGGTCAGGGGAAAATTCGTCTAGCTCCGCAAAAACTCGTTACGAACCTCCGAGCAGCTCCCTTATAATCCTGGACCGTCTTGAATCTTGCGGAAGGAAAAAAAAAAGTTGAACGAGGAGTGCTTAGAACAGTCAGGGAGTCTTAATGATATTCACGGGTTTAATAAAAGAACTGTCTGAAAATTCGACTGAAAACAGTCTATTCAAAAAAGATGAGATTTGATGCTATTACATCACCTTTATTTAATTAAATTAACAGCCACGACTTTTTCCAATAGCGCTACGATTTGATTCTTTCCGGCGAAGGTGGTTTCCGGAACTTGTTTCTCCTATCGCTTGATTAAAACGCTCTTCGGCTTCTTGACCCCTTTCTTTTCTTCGACTTTTCAGAGCAAACAAGGTCCTGCAGTCTCTTAGTTCTTATTAAAAAAAAGTAAAATTCTAAAAGTGCGTCCTTTAACACTAAAAATAAAGAGAAAGAATATTTTTCCTTAGTCTTTATTGTGAATAAATCAGATATTTTCAAATTAAATAACATAGAAGCCTAAACCAATGAATATCATTCATAGTAAAAGACGGAAAATATACTCGAAATTGGATTATATGATGAAAGTAGTACAAAGTAGTACAAAATGCTCTAATTCGACCTTCTCTCGCGAGAAGAATATTTCAATGTTTGAAATTTTTTTGTCACCTAAAATGTTCAGTGTAAGACATTCTCTTGTGTCCTTATCTCTTCATCTCTCACGTTTCTAAGCTGCACCTTTTATCATCTCTCCTTCTCGCTATTTTCTTTTGGCTTTTCATAGTTGTTGCCTTTCTTTTCGGGAGCTTCTTACCAAAGGTAGTTTTCTGGTAACGGTGGAATACAGAAAGGCTTTTTGTCGACCATAAAGGGAGTTTCGTGGCTTCCGGTCGGGGGATCTTCTCTCTTCTCTCCTGTAGCGTTCCCTTAGCTGCTCGAAGGAGAGAAACACAAGGAGACAGAAGACACTTGCGAACGATGCCCCCCACAGGAATTAAGTTTTAAGGCGCCATCAAGATTTATCATTCTGCCTTCTCGAGCCTCCGTATATCCGTATATTTCACTTGGTGTTCTCGTATTAGATGATTTCTCCTTCCACCATCTCGCGTCCCAGTCTCGCGGGACCACGTTTGTCAGGCATACTTCTTGTGCAATAAATTTAGAATTTTGCTCTATTACTTCCAACGCCCTTGTCGCCGAGAATGCTAAATCATTTTTGCGGTCTTGTTTTCGTCTCTAAACTCCCAAACTGTGATTCAGATCCGTGTTTTAGAATAAGCAGCCTCACCGATGTTTTGTATCTGTAGAATCTCCCCAAATCTGAATTAGTCTCAATTGGCTTATAAAATAGGATCTCGGTCAACCACATTATGACATCTGCCACAGAACTTGAATATTTGAGTACTAAGAGGTCTGTACGGAAAGTATCCGACCTTCTGGTGTACTGGGAGTATTAGTTTTGTTCAATGACGATGATATCTTCTTTAAAATACTTCTCTTTCGAAGTCTTAGCCTTCTTTCAGTGATTCTCCCACTGTCGAAGCAACTCCTTAATTTAGCCTTTCGGAATATCTAACAGCTACTTCGTCGCGCTCTGTTTCACTTCATCTACGTCTTGAAATCTTTTTCCTTTTTGAGGATATACCACTTTGGGAAACAGCTAGAAATCACAGGGAGCCAGGTCAGGGCTGCATAGGGCTGCCGAAGTGGTGTGAGGCCGCGTTTCACCATAAACTGCTGAATAAGCTGCAATGAATTGTCAACATTCGTGGAACGACTTTAACTGCCCCGCGGCTTAATCCCAAATCTTAGATAAAATTTTTTCGAAACAATAGTTTTTGGAATCCCGATATCTTCCTCCATTTATCTCACTTCGAAACGACCACGTATAGTAATTAAAATTCGCACTCGTATCACTCATATAGACTCGTCATCATTCACTTTCCGAGTCATAGCGATGGTTTCTAAACACGTTTGGCGAATTTTATGGCAAAATTTAATGCACAAAGCCCCCCCCCCCCCTTCCACCCCTCCCAAATGGGAAATGCCTGTTTTTGAAATTCAGGAAGCCTTAACTTTAAAAATAAGGACAATGTAAAAATCTGTGGACTTGGAATCTAATTTATACAATTTAAAATCAAAACTTTAAACAATTTAAAGAATAAATACTAATTACGATTAGAAATATTAAAATTTTTTAAGCATTCTAGAAGTTTAAATGTGAGAATTGAAACGGAATTGAATTTAGATTACGGAAGATTTCTGATAACAGCGTCTGGATTTAAAATGCAGATAAAAGTTACTTTAGTAACTCTTTCTTTAAAAGCATTATTGTTATAAACTGTAAGTCTGGCAACCAATTTTTTCCATTTATACTTCTTAATAGCAAACATCTGTTTTAAAAATGACGATGAGAGAATGTGGCCATATTCTTTTACATAAATCTGCCATCGAGCTAGTTAGTGGAGTTAAATCGCTTTTCTCGGAAGTATGATAATACCGTGAAAAAGTTGATGGAACCCGTACAACTGGCACATCTAAACATAAAACGCAAGCATTTTCGCGGGTGACGCCACATGTGTCACGCAACCAAAAGGGGCGGAAGGGATTGTGTGCGCGTGCGTTTACTTATTTTTGCTGGGCTTCAATCCCTTTCTAAAGGGCTTCTCGTTAGTTACCACCGAAAACGACGGCGATATCACTCTAACACGATTTGCGCGAAATTTTCACTGATGAGATTTACGCCAGATGCGACTGAAAGGGGAGTTCCTTGAATTTTTCTCTCCACTTGTATAAATTATCCTAGAAGGTATATTTTTAATTCATGCACGAATTATTATTAAAAATAAGATTGACCTTCAAATAATACCTGTATTAATCAAATTAAGATTGGTTTTAAAATCCTCTTTTAAGTGTTGGAATTCTTTCTAGAGGCCAAGACTAAAATACCAGATCTGTCCGGAAAGTATCCGACCTTGTACTTTAACTGCCAAAAACTTGGCCATTCATGTTGGGAAACAATCGCTATGATGCGAAAAGTTACCCTCACAGCTTATTCAGTAATTTCTGGTGAGACGTGGCCTTACACCACTTCGGCAGACCCCATACAGTCCTGAGCTGGTTCCGTGTAATTTATAGCTGTTTCCTAAACTGATGTATCATCTAAAAGGAAAAATATTTTAAGCTATTCCGAAAGGTGACTTTAAAGAATGCTGCCGGAAGGTGACTTTCATGTGTGCTTCTAAAATTGAAAGGATCTCTGGAAGGTTGTGGCTTCCAAACTGGATTACTTTAAAGGGAACATCATCGCCTTTGACCAGAATTAACTGTTACTTCCGATACACCCCAAGGTCGGATACTTTCCGGACAGACCTAGTATTACTCAAACTCTACTTCTTTTTGGTCCCGAAAAACCATTGTAAAACCTGTTTTTCTTTTCGACCCAGCGGGTTTCGAAATTGGGATTTTTAGAGAAATCTGCTATAGTCAGCTTTTACTTTTAATTATGGGGAGAATGTAAAAGTTTTTATTGTAAGTTCATTTTTGTGCGTTTTCTTGAGAAATCAATTCCACATGCTTGTAGCTTAGACGGTAACAAATCGGATACCTACAGGGCAAAGCTATCAGTCCAGAAAGTAGTGACAGGAGAACGAGTAGTGAGTGAGACAAGTAGATAGTGGGACAAGTCGAGAGAGAAGCAGTCGTTTTGTTCGGTTTGCCTCCCGCAGAGTTCGAAGTTAACTCCCAGTGTCAACAGTGGGTACTGGGTACTATATGTGTGTCCCGCGGGAATCCTCTGGGGATGAGATAGTGGATAACAGGAAGGAGGTTCTTCTGCGCGGAAAGATCGCGGTTCCCGATTCCATGCGGCTCGTTCGGTCAACTTTTTACCCTCGACTCTACTCGTTCAGCCATCTTCTTCCGCCCCAAGATCTCCAGATAGAATCTTGATTCGAGTATGTTTCAATAAATTCTCACCGGATGACATAATACTTTCTTTGTCATGTACTTTACAATAAACTGGACCATTGCGTTCGCGTTTTTATTCGACTTGATACACTGAAAACACGTTTTTTAATGGGTATTCAAATTTATCAATGTAAGAGATTTAGTAACAGATTGTCGTTAAAAAATAATTTCGACAGAGTTTTTATGGAACCTGGAGACCCTGCAAAAGTCATGGAATCTTAAAAAATCAATTTTTTGATAAGTTAGCTAGGATTACTCAGAACTTTTATCATTTAACATTTCCCAAATTACATTGAAAAACCTGTCTTCTTACAATGCATCTTCTGCGATGCATGGCTATAAAACTAAACAAATGCCTTCATTCAATAAATTCTTAAAACCCTTTCACAATGGCCGCTTCAGTCTGATATATTATTATCAAAGTTTGAGGCGCAGCGCAACGAAATATTTTGAAAAATGAAGTGGTGTGATAATTAATTACAAAACCGTGGATGAATTAGTTTGCTCAAAGTTTAATGAAGGCGGAGGTAGCTTTCGACTTCAATTACTGGAGGTGAGAAACGAACGCGATATTAACCGACTTTTGGTGACAGGTGGAGTGAAAGTGGCTGAAACTTTGACTTACAGGTTACATCCCTTCTGAGACTGCTCTTGGCAGTCGAAAGAAGTTATTTGGCGGATGATAAAGCGAAACTCCGCTATAAAGAGATGGCGGAAGGAAAAGTTTGCTGGTAGTATAAAATAATTTCACGAGAACTGGCGTACCTATAAGTGTGTCCAACATCCTACCAGAGTAACCACCCGCTCCGCAGTACCGTCAAGTCGAGGTAATTCGAGCTTTATGCCCAGGGGTGTATATCTCGTCTCGACGATGCTTCTTCTTCTTCTTCTTATCTTCCTCTTTCTTTTTCACCCCTTGCTTTCCTCTTCCCTCTCTTTTACCTCGTTCTATTTTTAGTTTATACTAGATTTTTACTCCATGTTTACCCGTTCAGGGTTTTTACGTATCTAAAATCCTCCCTCATACAGGAGATCATCAGAATCAATCCTGTGGGGATTTCAATTTCTAAAAGCCCCTACAGTCCGTCACCGCATTTTCGATCACTTATCAAATGCTTATCATTTCGATTGTTATATCAGGTGGTACGGAGGGCACCCCCCCCCCCATTGAAAGAATCTAAGTTTAAATCACATGACCTTGAAGATCTTCAAATGCGCTCATATACGCCATAAAGAAAAATTGTTGCGCGACGTTGATAACCGAGTTATCAGCGATAACTATTTGTCATTACTTCAAATGCGCTCAAATTTGCCACCACTAAAAAATGTTACGCTTGCTAATTAACAAAGATATATTTGGGGGGAACGGGTAGTGTAATGCAGGTGTTCAACCTTCAATAGTGATATGCAATATAAAATTGCGGACATGGATTTATTCGTCTTCAAATGTGCTCATATACTCAACAAATTTTTTTTGAAAATCTGGAAAATTGCCCAAGATATGGAGGAAAAAAATTTTACGAATGATCAACAAATCAAAAGTTTTGAATCCGCTTTGATGAAGAAAGTTTCCTATGGGGTTTAAATTCGCTCATATGCACCATAAAGAAAAAATTTTAGCCACATTGATGACCGAGTTATCAGCGATAAAATTTTGTTACCTCCATATATTGGGCAATTTTCAAGATTTTCAATAAAACTTTATGGCGCATGTGAGCGTATTTGAAAAAGAATGAATCCATGCCCGCAACTTTATATTGCACATCCCTGTTGAAAATTTAACACCTGCGTTACACTGTCCCACCAAAATATGATAGCTTTGTTAATTAGCTAGCGCAAAATTATTAGTGGTGCTGCATCTGAGCGCATTTGAAGTTATGACGGATAGCTATGATGAATTTGAAAAAAGGTTATTAGTTTAGAAAAATGACGCCCCCTTCCCCCAATTTTTATCGCTGAGAACTCGCTTATCAATGTGGCGCAAATTTTTTTCTTGATAGCGCATATGAGCGCATTTGAAGATCTTCAAGGTCATGCGATTTAAACTTAGATTTTTCAAATGGGGGTGGGGGTGACGCCCCCGCGTAACACCTGATGTAACTCCTACAGTTTTTTGGCGCAAAATTTTGTATCGGTGGCGCATTTCTTGAATATTCACTATTATTAAAGGGCATTTTCTTTTAATAATCATCAAATATCTCCCCTTTTCGCAAGAAATTCCCTTTTTGGCCTAAAATGGAACTACTGTGCCACTGTGACCCCGCTCTTTACTTATCATCCCTTATTCACCTACCTCAATTTCTCCTGCCAATACTTATTTCTTTTTTGTTTTCTTTATTCTCCGACTAGATAATTTTTTCAATTCGCTCCTACAAGCTGGTAACTACCGAACCGTTAATCGCGTTGTTAATGAACCCCAACTTGGATTTATCAGAGTTTCGCGAACCTGCAAGGTGAGACGTTTCGATGAATTCCGCCGGTATTGAGTGCCTTCGGTCTACGGACTTCGAGAAGCACTAATTGGAACAAGATCGAGGACGATAATTAATCCAAGAGTTGCTGGAGACTTACTCTCTTCTTTTCTTTCGCTGAAGACCGCTGAGAGAAAAGAATATAGGTGATTATTGAAGAAAATTTACGGGGAGGTCTGCTGAAATGTAAAAGTTAAAATGTTTCATTGTTCAAGTTTTACTGCTCGAATATTTCAGGAACTTGAAACTTTCAAATTGAAATGTAAAAGCTTTCGATGAAAGTATTTTCGGTCTTGAACTTATCTGAGTTTAAAATATTCAATAGCCCTATTTTCAGAAATTTTTCAGATTCTTCAGAATTACTTTCAAAAGAATGACTCTCATTTATTTCAGTTCATAGAGCTTCTTAGTATTAAGTATTTTCAGAGTGCTATTCAAATTTGTAGACAAAGATTAAAATAAAAGTTCAGTAAATGGAGAATTCATGTTCCGTACTTCTATGATGTTGAATTGTTTTTCTTCAATGAATTCAACATTGCAATGTTGAATTCATCATCTTTCAGATTCTTTCTGTGAATTTTGAATGTCAGTTAAAGTATTGAGAACAAAAGTTTTGTATTATGTGCATGAAAACAAATTGAGAAATATAATTTTTTTTAAATTAGAAAATTCTAGTCTAAAATCATTTATTGGGTTTAAATCCATGTTCATTCTTTATCCTTAGATTTCTAGATTGCTTTTTTGAAGTTAGTATACATTTGTAAAGAATGAAAGGGATGTTTCCAATTACAAAATAAGATTTTTCAAACCCTCGGAAGGTCTGCTTTTTACATAAAAACCTTTGAAAATTTGTTACATTTTAACTTTTATTTAAAGAAGGTGAAGGGAGTATTTTTTTAATTTGAGTTAAAATTAAAGGATGCTTCTTTAAATGTGACAATTTTATTTTTGAGATTTTATAGTTTCCTTTGTAATAAGCTTTATAGTATTACAGCTTTTAGCATTTTTCAACTAAATAAAATTCTAGTCTCAAAGTGTTCATCAGGTTAAATTCCTTTTTTTTATTATTTTTCTTGACTTTATAGATTGCTTTTTGGAAGTTAATATACATTTTGAAGAAGGAAGGGATTTTTCCCATTATAAAGTTTGATATTTTAAACTTTTCGAAGATCTACTTTTTACTTAAAAACCTTCGAGAATTTGTTACGTTTCACATTTTGTTTAATAAGGTTATTAATCAGAAGATATTTTTTCAAATGTGAAAACTTTATTTTCGAGAGTTTATAGTTTACCTTCAAGTCGAGCATTATGATTTTACAGCCTTTAGTATTTTTCAGCGGAACTGTTTACACGTTTCGTAGAGTTTAGAAGAATATAGGAAAATTTAGAAAAGATTTCAATGTTAGCGTTATCATAAAGTTTTTGGAATCGGATCGATACCCTTATCACATTACCATTTCTATTTTGTAGAATTAAAAAAGAATAGTTTGTAAGAAAATTCTCCTTAGGTTTTGGTTTATTACAAAATTAAATATTTTATCCTTCTTTCTCGTGTCCGAGATCTAGCAATAAGTTCGTAACTTTTTGCAGACAAATTGTTTTTCGTCCGATAACTAGTTTTCCTTCCAGAAGAAATTCAGTTTTTTTTTCACTTTGAGATGATTTAGCACCGCGAATAATCATTTTGATATTTCATTAGAAAATACTGTCCTTAGAAATAATTTAATTTGTTGTGCTATCCTAAGATACTAAATAAATAACCCAAAATTGAACATCCCGTATAGAATATACTGTATGTCACCATGGACCAGTCGCCAGAAGCTTATTGGTAAATTCCTATATAAACATGGTCGAAGTTGTTTGTGTTAAACGTAGCGTAGAGACCCTCGCCTTGGACGATTCTGTATGTTTTGCTACACTTCGGTCTAGGATTTCTTCCCTTAAGCTAAATACCCACACAACTAAATCAAGCAGTACTAACGTCAATTGGACACACAGACAGTATACACTATGCACCTAAATGGTACCAAACTGGACGGGTTTCTCTGTACCAAGTGGAATTGGAAAGAGACCTGTTAGTAAGTAGCACTGATTTCCAGGCACAGAAATGACACTAGTGCTTGAGGCCAGACCCTGTATGTATTCTGGCGAAGTACCTTCACCCTTATCGCAGTTGGTAATTCGCCTAATCGTCCTGGCTAAGAGCCTTACGGTATTAAGGTCTTAGGATGAAAATCGTTCTTATGTAAGGTATTCGTATACTAACAGCACTTCATCGCCAGAGAGCCAACCGTCCAAAAATTTCGGTATTATCTAAATTTTCGTAATTCCACTAAGTAGGTGGTGCAAGAACTAGTTTGTTAATTCAAACTTGGAACGAGAATTACCAAGATTTTCATGTTCATTTCCTTTTGTCTCCTAAACTGTAGAATATATTCCGTTCATTTAAAAAAATGTTGATCATATGGACAGGAAAAGCTGTAAAATAGTCGGGAATTAAAAGAAAACCGGAAATTACTCGGGAATACAAATTCGAGTCGAGAATAACATTTGATGTCCTGAAAAATGTGATGTTTTTTATTATCCGCGATAACCGGATAAATAAGTTAGAATCCTTTTCTTAAAAAGTTGTAGTCACGAGATATCGCATGTGTTGTTGTTGAAAACAAATTTCTAACTTTTTCCAAACTTTATTGATACAATAGATCAATTTAATTTTAAACGAGTTTTAAATAATAGAACATAATTCTGTTTTTAACATTGTGCTACGACACTATAATTTGGAAACTTTTTCATACTTCAAAAGTGACGAGGTAATTTAAATTATGGAATCGACCGTCAATAAAATGTCTGGGAAAACTTTTAATTATTAAAATTTTATTTTGAATGATTAATTTTATGTTTTCAACTTTTCAATATATTTTGAAAAAGTGGCTGGAAGATGTTTAGACTAAAACGTCTCAAAAGACTTTTAGAAGTTTTGAAAAGATTGAAAAATCATTTAGATTTAGAGAAGATTTTTAAACTTTTAAAACGAAAATGTAGATTTTTAGAAATTTAAAAAAGGGTTCTTAAGAATTATGAAAGGTTTCAAGAAAATAAAAAACATGTTCTGAAGATTTCTAGAGAAATTAAAAGATAATATTTATATGAAAAAAAAAATTTTTAATCGGATATTTAAAGACACTTCAAAGGATTTCCAAAATTGTCAAAAAAGAATTCGTGATTCGATTTTTTTTATTCTAGGAAACATACGATTTATCGCAAAATATATTCAAAAGGTTTAAAAGTTTATGTAGAATTTGTATTTAAATTTAGGAAAAATTTGAATAGTTTAAAATTTTAAACATATCAAAAAAATTGAAATACAATTGTTTATTTTTGAAGATTCCTGAAACAGAATTGTGTTTTAAGAATTTTGATATATTTCAAGAGAATACAAAATTTTGAAATGATAGAATTCTTTTAGACATCGTTTGTAAACGTGATTGAAAAACGCTTTTTAGTATTAATTTTATAATAATTTCTGCTAATTTTTAACTAATAAATTGTTCGCTTTTTTGTTTCAGGTAAGTCATTTGGTTCATTAATAATGATCTTTTTCGGCATCATTTAATAAGTGAGTGATTAAATATTCAGTTTTACATATAAAATTTATATTATTAAAAAAATGACGAGATAACCAAGAATATTTTGTATTGATATTAATTTAATATTTTGATTTTTGAAAATTCCGTAAAGCAAAAAATAATCGTGCGTGTGTTTTTCTCTAGTCCAATCAAATTATGTGTTGTTTTCTTATAAAAGTGTATAATTTATTTATTTTTGTCCCTTACGCTGGTATTTTTAAAAGAAAAAAATGTCCCATTTTTTCGCTGAAAAATTCATCTGTTATCCCTAAAATTGAACTGCTGAAATATTGTGATCCCTGATGTCAACTCTGATGTGATCCCTGATGTTTTAATCTACTTTCGGATAAAAATTATCTTCTGGGTTTACCGTGATCCATTGTTTCAAGCTTAGCGCGTAAATCTGGATCATTCCGGTATTAAGGCTCTGTGTGGTAATGATTTTGCAAATGATTCACGCAAAAAGTTGCACTTGGCAAATACAATGGTACTAGAGACGAACTCGCATTGCCAAAACGTAACAAAGAAACAATATAATGAGTCACGATAGCGAAGAAAATTGCCGTATTTAAAAACTTTTCTCGTCCAAAGTGTGATCGCGAGCACCGCAAATGCAGAAATGGTGGCGAATGGTGCAGAAGAAAGACCCATTGTCACCATTCCGTTCTTTCTGAATTCCCATATACTCCTATAAATGAGTTTTCTGGTTCTGTTGTTGACCCGAATTGCACAGCAGAAAAAAATTCGAGTTTTCTGTTTCCAAACTTTCATCTAGTGGTCCATTTACTTGAATGGCGTTTATTTTTGAAACCCGGCCTCCTTCAGTAGTAAATAAAATTAGTTTCTTTGGAGTTTGCTGTTATGATATGAATTTATGGTAAATGGTTTACTAAAAACGTTTAGTTTTCCAAACATTTGGAAAATATTCTTTTAAAGATCTACTTCGTTAAAAAAATCAGGCCCCTGGAAGAAAAAAGTCATGAAATGTCTCATGAAAGAAAAAACATGGTGTTTTATGAAAAAAGATTAAAACTTGCGGCAGTTTTGAAAATAAGCAAATAATATTAAAATATAATTATTTATTTTAGAAAAAATTGTTTCTAAGGTTTTAGCCGAAGAAAAATTTACTTTCAAAGTTGGAGAGAGTATAGTTGTAGAGAATTTTTACCCCAAAAAAAGAAGCCATTACTTATAAATATTTAATCATTTTTCGAAAATTTATAAGAAGCGGTAGTGCGAAAAAATCAATTTGCAAAAAACATGGTTTAAATAAATTTATTCGTTATTCTTATCAATTATATTAGATCCTTATTTACTAACTCATTCACTTTCCTTTATCTGAACTTAATAAATTCAGTTAAATGCACGCCTAATTTACTGAAATAAATGCAATATTTTGTACTTTTAACAACAAATTTCTTAGTATAAATCGATGTGGACTGTAACCGGAATTCTGGTTTATTTATCCTGAATTCTCTTAAATTATTCTAAATTTCCTTGAATTTTTTATTTTCACTTGAATTCTTCTAAATTTACTCAATATTAAAAGGACCCTAAACTCACCTTGAATTTTTAGGCATTTCATCAAATTCTCCTGTATTACCTAAAGTTTTTCTCAAGATTCATCCCATATTTAATGAATTCATTGAACTTTTAAAAATATATTTTTCAGTTCACTTAAATGTTTTACAAATAATCATGAATTTTTATTAATTTAATTTAATTCTTCACATTTCCCTTATATATTCGTCAATATTTGCTGGAATTCGATTTAATTCTTTTTCTTTAATCATTTTTTTAGTGCATGCCGATTCTGTTGAATTCGTCCCGAGTTTTGTTAAGTCCCTTTTTATGCAATTAGGTGGAAATTTTGATATTTTTTAAACTTTTTTTAGTTTTTATTATTTCAAATGCAAATGAATTTGGATGTTTAGATTTTTTCATCTTGAACATGAAATATTTCAAATTTGTAGAAGCTCTTCAGAATTATCTTTATTCGTGTACCTCTTGCTCAATTCCTTAAAATTTACTTGAATTATTCTAAATTCACTCAATTCTATTTTGTCACATTCCTTTGACGTCCCTTGATTTCTTATAAATTCATTTTAGTTTTATTAAAGTTAGTGGAATATTTTGGAATTTTTTTTTCAATTTTTTTAATTTATATTAAATTTTTATGAATTTCATCCAATTCTTCCTATGTCCCTTAAATTTCTCTAAATTCCCTCGAATTTTATTTAATACTTTCTCTTGAGTAATTAAGCTATGGTTAAATTACATTGGAGATCTTATTATTTTAATCGCATTTATATGAATTTGTAGTTCTGGATTTTAAAGTAGTCACTTTTAGTCGTTTATATGTTCAAAATAATTTTTTTAAATAGTACATCTAAAATAACTTTCTTTATAAACGTCAAAGTTGTTCTCTAACACATTTTTTTGTTGGCAATTTCTGCTCTTACAGAATTGTAATGTTCCAAATGGTGTAAAACTGTTTTAAAAAGTTTTCAGTCGCAAATATGAGCCATTGAAAAAAATAGGTTAAAAAGAAAAAAATCTAAAAATGATGGTAGTCTTCAGAAAAATACCATTTGAAATTGTATACGTTTAAAAATAATCTACCTTTTTAAGCCGTACCCGGTCCTTTGGCTTCTTATGTTATATCCGATCACCGTGTACTTATCCTTTTTTACGAACTCAATAAAGATTTATTATTTTTATTATTATTATCATAATTAATTAATTCTTCTAAAATTCTTGTCAACTTTGCTGTACTCTTCAGTTTCTAGATGCTCGACAATTTTAAAACCCTAGATTGAAGAGGCAGCAAATCATGGGGTGAGAAAGGGTAAATTTTTATTCTCGGAAAAAGGGTCGAGGACGGAGGAAATGAAGCCGAAAGGGTGCAGCTCAGGGTAAAAAGGAAGAAGTGGAAATGAAAAAGGGCTGGATATTAACAGAAAAAAAATGAGGGAGGAGAGATGAAATGGGACAGAGAAATACTTATAAGAAAGATTTTTTCTTTAATGAAGGAAGAGGGAAGAAAAGAGAGTAATGAAATTAAAGACAAAGTTTTTCACAGTAGTTGATATTTAACTTTGAACTTAATAGAATTTAAATATGCTCAAATACAAACCTGATTGGTTCGTTATAAGTTTTATGATTATTTAAGAGAATCATTATATAACTTTTAATAATTCATTTATTCATTGTTTTAAAGAGCATCTGTTCATATCTTGGAAGTGGTGTTTGAGTTCCCAGAAAAGTTAAATGTAGACATAAGGGGCCGTTCAAAAACTTCCTCAGGATATTTTTAACACTTTTTCGCCCTTCCAATCGATTTTATTTAATAAATACCTTAAAGAAAACACAAAACATATAAACATAATATTTTAACAGACTTCGCAGCATGAAGTGCTCTCAAAGCAGGGAAATTATGGTCGTTTTCCACGAAAATATGGGAGTGCATGGTTTTAAATAAAATAAAATAATTTGTGATTAACTAATTAATTGAATCAAATTTTTCAACAAAAAAATATGATTTTCAACGACAGAGTTTACTTCTCAAAGTAAACATTCAAAAGATGACTTTTGAAACCAATTAGTTAAATTTTCAACAAGCAAAACAAGTTAAGTTTCTTGCAAAAGAAAATAATTTTTGAACATTTACAAACAAATAGTACAATTTTTAAGTTAAAAGGACGAATTCATGAGAAGTTAGTTGAGTTTTCAAACCAAAAAGACGAAATCCCTGCCCAGTAAAACGAATGTTAAATTTTCACATAAAAATTAATTGAAATATATTAATTAAAGTATCGACCAAAGAAGATTTTCGATTTCTTTTAAAAACAGATGAATTAAATAAGAAAGACTAATTTTCAAAAAAATGTTTGAATCCTCAACCAAAGCAATTTATTTCTAATGGAAGATTAAATTTCTACCAAAGAAGATACATTTTTAACTCAAAAAGACAAATTTTCGACAAAACAGTTAAGTTTTTAAGCCAAGAAGACGAGTTTTCTACACAGCAGTTGAATTTTTCAACCGAAAAATATAAATTTTTTACAAAAAAGTTCATTTTCAGTCAAGTATTGGTATTTTCAATATCGGACATTAAGTTTCTACCAAAGATCCGAATTTACAATAGGATAAATTAATTTTCCATAAATTATTGAATAGTAAAACTTTCAGTTTAAACAATAAGTTTTCTACAAAAAAAAAAATAAAGTTTTGAAGAAATAGTTCAATCTTCAACCAAGTAGTAGAATTTTTGATCAAAGAGTATGGCTTTTTCTTTTGATTATATCATTGTTACCTTTTTAAATTTAAGGAAATTTTATTCTCGTCTTTATTTAAACGAAAAAAAACAAGGGAAAAATGGGAATTTTCTAACAATGGGGAAAAGAGGATAATAGGGGAAAGAGTGTTAGGTATATATTTAGATGCCGCACTTCTAAAATAAAACATCTAATTTTTCATTTCTTCAAGCATTTTTAAAATTGTCATTTAGATTTTCCAATGTGTGATATCATATTGTCCTAATCCCTCCCCCTATGTGACAAATCGTCGCAAAACCTGTGAACGCCCCACCCTTCTGGCAGTGTGACGCACTTTTTGAACGGACCCTAAAGGGAGTTTTTTAGGAACACTTAAGACAAGCGATACTTAATCTTATTTCAAGCTTGATCTAGTAGAACTCATAGTTTGATAAAAGATAACCATCCTCTTTGAATTCTCAGTCGAAGAGGAAACTATCGAAGAATTCGACTACGGATATCCGGCTGGGGTGAATAGGCAAATTCTATTTATTTCAACTGTTTTCTAAAGTCGAATCTCAATCCCTCGGGACAAACTACTACGTCCGTTCTCCTATCATTCAAGTGTCTCATTCTCTGGACTCTGAAATGGCTCGAGTGGTATTGGCAAACAGTTCGTGAGATGCCGCACTATTTCGTTTGCATTGCATCCGGCAATTCTCTCGGGCTATAACACCCTATAGTACTGTGATTACTTCCGTTGTATATATTTAAGTAAGCGTGTTTGCGAATCCACTGGTCGGTTATAACTATTTCGTCCAGATCCAAGATAGAACTTCTCCGTAGTTCAAGAAACAACATTTCAACTACATCGTGAATCCCCATTTTAAGCTTGAAAAGAAACCTACTTCTTAGCTCAATTCTCTCGGCTTGTATCTGATTCGACACGAACTTACTCTGCAGACATCCGGTCTGTCCGGAAAGTATCCGACCATAAGGGGCGTACCTCGAAAAGTATCTGACCTTAAGATATGTACCAGGAGTAAGAGTTAATTCTAGGCAATGGCGATGATGTTCCCTTCAAAGTGCTCCCCGTTGGAAGCCACAACCTTTTTTTTTAACAACAAAGGAGCATTTTCAACCAAAAAATATAAATCTTAAAAAAATGGAAAAGTTACATTTTCAGTTAAAAAATTAATTTTAAACAAAATAAACAGGCTTTTTGACTAAAAAGTTGAATTTTCAACCAAAGCCATAATGTTACCATCAATTAAAAAAGTGTAATTTTTAACAAAATAGTTAAACTTTAAAGAAAACAGATAAATGTTCAATAAAAATATAATTCTTGAAGAAAAAAAGGTTTCTCAACCAATCGAATCCACTAAATCCCTCAAGCAAAACGCTCAAGAATTTTTAACTAAAAAGTTGCATTTTTATTTTAAAAATGTCAAATTGTCTGTTGAAAAAGATTTAAATTCACTTTTTACGATAAAAAATACATATTTTTAAACAAGGAATACGTTTCTACGAAAAATTTGAATTTTCAATCCAAGAAGAAGAATTCTTAACACAAAAACAGGACTTTTTAACTACATTTTTAAATTCTCTACTAAATAGTATAATTTATATCCAAAAAACATAAAATTCCTCTTAATTTTTTTTTCAACCAAAAATGATGAAAATATAACACAATTGTTGAATTTTCTACTTTTTTTTAAGTTTAACTTTCATCTAGAAAAAATCCAGTTCATTTTTCAACACCAAAATATAAATTTTAAACAAGAAGTTAATTTACAATGAAACAGTTTAATTTTTAACAAAACAGTGTAATTTCCAACCAAACATTTGCATATTTATCCCATAAAGATAAAATTTCTCTTAAAACAGCTATTTCAGTTTTCTTTTCAACACAAAAATATTAAGTTTAAATGAAAATTCTGACTTTTCAAACAACTTAATCTAAAAGAAGTATGACTTCAAAAAAATGGTTGACTTTTCTACCAAATAGTTGCATTTTTACTTAAGAAAGATATAAATTCTACTGAAGCAGGTTAATTTTAAAATCAAAATGATAAACTTTCAGAAAAAATAGTTCTCACTGAAAACATATGTCAGTTGATTTTTCAGCAACAAAATATAAATATTAAACAAAACTTTAATGTTCTACGAAAAGGAATGCATTTTTAACCCAAAAAAAAACAAATATTTAACAAGACAGTTCAATTTGGAATAAAAAAGAACTCCTTTTTAAGTAAATTATTAAATTTTCAACCAAATAATAAAATTTATAATTAAAAATATAATCTCTTCATTGAGCTGTTACGTAATTTAAATAAGGTCTCTCACCTTATGAAATAACTAGCAGCTGCTTCGTCACATTCAGCAATCATAAGAAGCCAGTACAGGACTGTATGAGGGCTGCCACATATGTGTTAGGCCGCGTTTCACCAGAAATTGCTGAGTAAGTTGCGATGAATGGGCGGGTGCATTCACTTGGTGAATGACACAATCGCAATTTTTCCACAAACCAGGCCATTTCCTTCTCACTTTATTTTGCAATGTTTTAGGGATTCGTAAATAAATTAAAAAATCCATGTACCAGAAGTTCAGAACGTTCAAATGAACGAAATTTTTTTTCTCATTTCCATTTTATCAAAAAATATTGTTCCAACTAAAAGTAAAATAATGCGCTCGAAGTTTATTTTGTAACGCGTTATTTTAAAATAAATTGAACCAATATTTTAGCGCTATTTCTTGTTTACATAGCCATAAATAAAAATTTCCTTAATTTAAACGTTCAGAACTTAAGGTACTTAAAAAATTCCATAATATCATAAGAAATTACAATAGATTTTTTGGGGATTTACACAAATTTGAGAATTTTCCACGGAATTAAAAATATTTAAATAATTTTCATGTTATTTCAAATAATGTAGTGTATTTTACAATATTCCGAAGAGTTTCGTGTGATTTCAAAGAATATCGTAGAATAATAGCCAATATTTCGCAGAAATTGTTTCTTTAATTCAGGACGAACATTTTTCTGATTGAAGGATTTTAAAAAGTTGTTCATAATGTAAATGATGTTTAAAATATTTCAAAAGATTCTAATGGATTTGTAAAGAACTGTAGAAAATAGATTAAATCAAGTGAAGTTTGAAGGGGCTTACAGGGATTTCTAAGAATTTCAGGGATTTTAAAGTCTTCAAGGAGTTTTAAGGGATTTTACCAGATTTCAAAGTTTCTAAGGGATTCCGAAGATATTATTTAAAAACTTAATCTCTCGATTTAATGTTTAAAAATTGCAAGATCAAAAACGCAATACAGATACTGCTTTTTGTTCGATTTGTGATGGCTTATTAGTATCAGCCTGTGGTCAAAATGTTAATAATTGCTATTTGCATTGAATCCATAGTAGTAGATCCTTTGATGTAATATATTTAAGCAATTATGAAAAAGTGATTTTAAGGTGGCCTTTAAAATTGATTTAGATATGGGAAAGCGGCGAAACGACTGGGAACAATTGTTCCATAAATCGTCACCCTGCTGGAAATAAAATATAGAATGCTTTATTTCTATTAATAACTCCCCTAAATTAGTCAAGTGGAAAGACATGAAACAATCTTTTTCCTTGATAAACTACTTTGTTGAACTAAGTCGATGATGTACTCGGGAAAGTTTCTGACTTGGAAAACTCAGTCGGTATTCGGAGTTCCTCTTTCATACATTCCATTTCTTTCTCTCTCGAAAGATTCTTCAAAGTTTTCAGTTCATTCTAGCAATTTGCGAGGAATTTAAAGTGGAAGCACAGAGCCAATCTTCCTGAAGGAGCTGCATTTGCAAATTTGCTTTTATCTAGGTAAAAGCTAATACAGAGGATCGTCATTTCGTCTGACGTCGCTAGATTGTTCTTATTTTTCATGCAAAAGTCTAGGGAAACAAAGTTGGCTGAATCGTCAGAAGATGCTGTTTGGCGTCAAAGTTCACCGTGACTTGAGTCTGTACTGATGTGACTACGAACCGAAACGAGTTATAGTTCAGTGAGTAGGTTCCTTCCGTTTTTCCTGAGGCTATATGCGAATCGAATACAGTGATACAGCCGGAAAAGGGGAACGGGGGATGAGGATTCTTGATCGGGTCAAGCAACTGAGAGATCAGAAGAGCTCAAGTCGAACGAGGGGGAGGTTAATCAGCGCAATTACGGGATTAAGGAGAAGTAGACACTACGCTGCGGCGTATACTGTATACTGTATAGGATTCGTAGAACTGGAAAAGCAGCATATATATGTAGAGAGAGAGCGAGAGAGAGAGAGAGAGAGAGAGAGAGACCGGAAATTGACTAGCGAAAGGGAGAGAGAGAGGGAGAGGGACAGAAATAAAGGAGAGAATATAGAGAAGACAGGTTGGGTTAGATATATCGATTGGATTGGATCCTGGAACAGATTCGCTTTGATGCATAATTACTTTGGTCTCATGCACCGGACATTGTATTGGAAGTTGTGTTGTAATCTGAAGGAAGCTACTAGTAGCCCCAAGCTCTTAAGTCGAATTTTATTTTATTTTTTGTCACAAAAGGACAACAACAAAATTTAATTGCGTCTGCAGCAACCAAACGGATTTGTTGCCCAAACTAAACATTTTTCTCGTAGATTGTTTGTTGGCTTTCGCATTGAAAAGCATGTAAACACGTACCTTCAAAGTCGAAAGCATACTTAAATGAACATCGATTAGTATTGAATATTAATGTATTAGATGTAAAAGAGCATTAACTAGACGAATTTCTACCCAGCTTAAGCTCAGAGCGTTCGAATTTGGGTTCTCAAAATCCATTGCGAGAGTGGTGACTTGGCTGGGGAAACCGGGAATTTAAATAAAAAGCCGGGAATTCACGTCTGATCGCAGTAAAATTCAGGTTTTCATTATTTAAATAATTCTGGTCAATTTAAAAAAGTGATTTCTACTTTATCTACTATTGTGGAGCATATACGTGTGTTTATTGATCTGTTTGCGGATTAATTTATTTATTTAAAAATTGAACTACTTGGTTAAAAGTTACTCATATATTAAAAATTAATTTTTTGATTGAAGATACATCATTTGAATTAAAAATTCTTCTATGGATAAAAATGTAACTACTTTGTTAAAGATTAATTTTTATATCAAAAAATCTAACTATTCCAGTATAAAATTTAATTATTTTGTTGAAAATACGTTTTTTTTAAGAATTAGATTTTTAAGAGAAAACTCAAGTATTCTATTTATGGTTGAAAATTTATCTTCTCTCTCTCTCTCTCTTTCTTTAAATGTTATTTTTGTCTCTAATGAGCCGGGAAGTAAGGTAGTTTTGAAATTTGTTTTTTAATTGTAAATATTTTTTATGCTTTTTTAGCATACACATTTTTTCATGAGAAAATAGAATTCTGTTCGATATGAAATTAAAAAATTCTCTTTTTGTAATGAAATTTTAACTTTTTGCAGTCAACTGGCGTTTTTTACTTAAAAATTAAAATATTTATTAAAAAATTTTTGTACTTTGTGGAAAATTCTACTTTTTATGGAACGTTAATCTTTATGCTGAAAATTCCTCTTTTTCTTACAAATTCTAACTATCACAATCTAAAATTTGTCTTTTTAGTTGAAAATTCAACAGTTAGGTATTTTAAAAAAATTCAACTATATTGTTGAAATTAACAGTATTTTGTCGAAAAATCGATTTTTTTTATAGAAAATTGTATTTTTCTTTGAAAGTTAATCTTCTTGTCGGTTGAAAATTCAAGCATTCCAATTAAATATTTATCGTTTTAGCTGAAAATTCATCTTCAAGTTATTCGTATTTTTTGGTAGAAATTAAGCTTCTAGGTTGAAAATGTATCTTTTTGGCCTAAAGTTCAATTATTTTAATTAAAGATTCGTCACCTTAGTTGAATATTTCATAGAATTTCTAAATTAATGTATAATTATTTCAGTTCTGGTTGAAAATTTATGTTTCGTCAAGTAAAAATTATTTTTTTTTAGTTTGAAAATTCAACTATTTCAGTTGAAGATTAATTGTTTTTGCTGAAGGATTATGTTTTTAGTTTAAAATTAAATTATTACAAGTAAAGATTCATCATTTTGATTGAAAATTGATGAGTTAGATTCAAAATTAATCTTATTAACTAAAGGTGTAACTATCTCATTTTCAGTTGAAAGTTGATTTTTTTATTTCAAAATTCAGCTATTTGGTTGAAAAGTCTTATTTTTTGTTTAAAAATTCATCTTTGTGGTTGAAAATTCGAGTATTTCAGATATATATTTATCATTTTGGTTATAAATTTATCTTTTTGGCTTCAAATTCAATTATTCTAACTAATTTTTCTAACTGAAAGTTCAGCGTTTCCTTTTTCGTTGAAAATTTATATTTGTTTACTGTAAGATTTAACTTGACCGTGTGAAACCGGATAATGACCGGGAATTCGGAATTACTACAAAAATCGAGATTTAATTAGTTTCACAAAATTTTTCTTGAAAGAACCAAAATTTTCTTGAGCTAAGAACAAAATTCAATGGCTTCTATAGCAACCAATAGTTTTTTTGCCCAAACTAAATATTTTTCTTACAGACTGTTTATTGGATCATGCATTGAAAAACATGTAAACACGCAACTTGCAAGTAGAAGGCATACATGACTGAACATCAATGAATATGAATTTGAATAGACTAGATGGAAATAAGCATTAACTCTAGGCTTCCTTTAGCCAGGATACGTCCAAAGCGTTGGAATTTGGATTCTGAAAACCCGTTTGGGATCGTGTGCAGTCCAATGAGTTCTTCCGTAGGGAGCTCGATAGGATGAAATACCTCGGGCATTTGTGGTCACCACCCCGCCTACTGATATAGTGGAAGGGTAAAACAGAGAGGTTAAAGGGAGCAAGGGGAGTGCTGTCGCCGTTCCCTGTTTTTAATCACTTTGCACGCAGCCAATGGCGCGTGATGATACAGATGGGATTGTGGGATGGTAACACCCTGCTAAATTTACAGACAGTGATGTAATGCGGGATTCGGACTTGTGTATAACAACACTCAATTGCCGAAGCTCCATGGCTAGATTGACGGAAATCAAAAAATTCGGTGCCAGTTAATTTTTTCCGTTCTAACTAATTCGTCCTGATTGCCTGTCTATTTCTGTACTCAGACACACGCTGTTTCTCTTCAGCACGTTCAATTTTTCTTTATTTCCAAATGATTGGAATGATCCCAAAAATATTCATAATTTTACAGCAACTTTGATGCAAAAGCAAAAAGAATTGACAAAACAAGTGCACTGTCTTTGATTAAGAGGAGCGTGCTACCAAACAAGTTTAACAATCTCAAATATTGTTTTTTAAGCGTTGCTCGAAATCTCTGAAACAAACGTTTAGTTTATTGTTATAACAATTAAAAATTTGATTTTAAAAGTTACAGACTTTACAACCGAAAATGCTTTTAATACAGGCGAAATAGGGAAATTTTTCACGAAAGTAGTACAATAAATTCTTTAAAATCTAATTGATGTTTGAGTGACATACTAAATTTAATACATGAAACGCTTAAGATTTCAAGTCGTAATATATTGAATTTTCAGCCGAAAAAAATAAATTAATTTCCTACTAAAAAAGATGAAGTTTAAACGAAGAAATATAGCTTTTTAATTGAATAGTTGAATTTTCAACAACAAAATTAATTATCAAACAAACAGGTGCATTTACAACCACATAATTAATATTTCAATCAAAAATGAATTTAAAAAAAAAGTTTTTAATTTTTAAGCAAATAGTTCAATTTTCTACCCACAAGAATGAATTGTAAACTAGATAAGTGAATATTTGAACAAACCAGATTTAACTTTAACCAGAAGAAGTTGCACTTTCAACCAAACAGTTGAACTTTTAAGCCAAAAAGACAAATTTTTAAGCAAGATAGTGTAATTTTATATTCAAAAGGACGAATTTTCTATCCTTAAACACTAATGTTCCAGAAACCAGTTACATTTTCTATCAAAAAGATGACTTTTTAACAAAATGGTAAAATTTTCAACAACAAAATTAAAGTTTAAAGATAATAGTTGAAGTTTCAAACAAATACTTGGATTTTCAACCAAACAAAAATAGAATTTCCAACAAAATAGTTTGATTTCTAACCAAAGACATTAATTTTTAAATAAAATTATGAATGCTTCATAAAATAATGAATTCTTAGAGGATGGGGTCAACTTTGCACTAAGTAGTTGAATTTAAAATAAAAATGATAAATTCTCAACCAAACGTGCAATATTTGATATTTTAACTAAAACAAAGATTTTAATTTAAAATGAAAAACAGTTCAATAGAGCCAAAACAGATTAATTCTCGTCGAAAAACATAATATTTCATATTTTCAATAGTATTTTTATTTCAATTCAAAAACAGTTGAATTCAACCTGAAAAGACGAATTGTTACCCGTACGTATGATGTTTCAAACAAAAAGTTAATTTTCAACTACATAGTTAAAAATTTTACAAAAATAATCGATTTTTCAACCCAAAAGCCGAGTTTTTAACAGTTCTTTTTTTAAAACAGTTGTATTTTGAACCCGAAAATGTGACTTCTCAAGCAAAAAATGTTTGCCAAATTGTTGAATTTCCTAAAAAATTATTAGAATATACTACTCAAAAGACGAATTTTGAACAAAACAGTTCAGTTTTCAGGCTAAAAAGAAGAATTTTATATAAGCAGTTGATTTTTTAACCGGATACTTTGAATTCCCAACAAAAAGATATTCCAATTTTAAGTGTCATGTCATCCATACTCAGCCATAATACAAATCCAGTAGTAATAGCCGTTTAGCTAAGACATACATTTCCCTCGCTAATACCGAAGTTCCAGGCAATTGAAAATTCAGCAACTATTTTTATTTTTGCCCCTGCTCACTCTTCAAAGAGTTTATTCGAATTTTTTTTCATGAAATTTGCGATGCTGTTACGCATTTTAATTATTTTCAAAGGTAGTAATCATTTTGAAAGGCCAAAACGTACTTGAGCGACTTGTATCCCTACGCTTGGCTTTCTTTTAAGCGATTTTACTAATTGCCCGGCTAAAAGCTACGCCACGAAAAAGGTAATAGTGGAGGGCGTACAGTTTCCCGTTTGCATTTATGTATGCATGCGTGCACACGTACAGACATTATGTGGCCACATCACGATGCGAGGTTCCAAAGTGCACGAGTTTATCGTGGCGCGACTGGTTTGACCCCCTCCTTTCCTCCTTTTTTCTATCCAGTCATTCCCTTTCATTTCCGTCAAATTATGTCCGGTGTAATTCAGCGCGCATTTTAAATTTAATGTCATCGTGTATCCATCACTTTTACGATCAATAACGATTGGTTATGTGCCTCTATTGTACGTAATAATACTCAATATACAGGGAAACGCATTTAACCCTTTCTGGTGTACAAAAGTCGCTTTCAATTGTATAAAACATTCAGTTTATCGTTATTTCCTTCGATAAGTGCACAGGTTGGTCACTGGCCGCGAAAATCTGAACGTGTCGTTTACTAACCAGGAATTAAAATAAAACTGGGAGAACTCCGGATTACAAATTCGAGACGGGAATAACATTTCAAGTTTTGGAAGGTGTGCATTTTTAAAAGGTTTTAAGAAAATAATATAAAAATGTCTTAAGATTTCCGGAAAAATTTTTTATTTTGAAAATCTAATTTCAACGGAGTATTTCAATACGTTTCAAAATATTCCCGAAATTACAACAAAGAAAAAGAATGGAGGCGATTTTAAGGAATTTTTTCTAATTATTGATATTTTAAATATGAGAAATAGCATTATTTTAAAATATATTTAAAATATTTAGAAATTTATGTGAAATTTTTAAAACATTTTTTAGGAAAAATTAGAATCACTTAAAAATATAAACTAAAAAAGATAAGTTTTCAATGAAAACAGTAACGAGTTTTCAAAAAAAGTATTTACACTTTCAACCGAAGAGATGCATTTTTAACAAAAAAAAAGAAATTTTTAATCAATTAGTACAATTTTCACTTTCATTTTAAAAAAATTCAATTTTCAACCAAATTGTAGAATTGATAAAAAGCAAGATAAATATCAAACCAAAAATGTAAAATCAGACTTCTAACAGTAGCAATAAATTTTTACCCAAAAGTAGTTGGATTTTCGTATTGGGTTATATTAAGTTCGCTTACTAGCGAAAAAAAGAAGGGGAATCGCCAAAAATGAAAAATGAGTATAACTTTTAGACAATTTTTTATTTATTTTAGCAATGGGTTTTAGTAATCAAAAGTTCTCGGGATGAAAAACTTACCCCCAACAGTAATAGCACGCAAAAAATCACCCCTAGCAGTGAAATTGCACCTAAAATTCGACTCCCATTCATGTCCAGTTCGAATATATTTGTAAAGGACATCAGAATTATGTGTAGATTAGGTCCAAAAGAAAAACTACCCCTATCAGTGGTACTGATTTATAAGGGTTGTAATTATCTGTAAGCTTCTTACAACACAACTTCTTGTTTTGAGTTACTTATACTTTAATTTCGAGAAAAAGGAAACAATAGAAAAAGAGATTATAATGTTCTTACTCATTGGGGGTGCCTTCTTTTTAATGCAGGGGTCGAGCTCAAGGGATGTAATGGTCCGAAAATGGTTATAATCTTTTTACTCATTAGAGGTGCTTTTTTCTTAATACAGGGGTAGTTTTTAATGGTTTTAATGGTCCGTAAGTTTCTTTAATACCCCTGCATGTTCCGAAATATTTATTCTTCAATTTAGAGGAGGATAAAATAGCAGGGAATGATATTATACCATTTTATGCCTGGAGGGTGCTTTTTCTAAATTCAAGGGTAGTTCATAAGATTCGAATTGACCGGTAAGCGTCTTAAAATTTATTACGTAGTCCGAGATACCTCATCCTAAATTTTAAGATGGAAAAGGGATAGGAAAATCAAAAAATTTATTTTTCATTTACACAATGTACGTATGAATTTAGAACCACCATGTACCGACTATGCCAAACCACTAACAAAACTCGGTCTTTTAACGAATGAAAAGGGGAAAAGAGTGGATTAGAGTAAATAGTGTAAAATCTACTAAACGAAGGACCTGCTAAAATGGTCAAATACTAAATAAAAACAGATTTTACCTAGTGGGATTTGTACTTATAAAAGTGAAAAGTTTACTTTTTACTTTTCGCTCCTTTCCGTAGTTTTTTTTCTATGGCACCTTAAGGAAGTGTCAGTTTGCGAGAGTTCCAGTCTTCCTTTCTTTTCTCGTTTCCTCCTCAGTAAACTGAGATAATGCGTGTTATTAATACACTCAAGTCTAATGAAATTGAAAACTCCGCTGCTGGGGAACAAAAGGTAGGAACGAGCATAGTTGGTAAGAGCATATCTAATGATTTCTAGAGCTCTTTCTCGCTTCTCTTTACTACACCCGTTATCTCGGTTACAGCCGTTTTTGTTATGTCGAATGGGTTGAATATTCTCTTTCACTAGTTCAGCGCTGCGAAATTCCGGTACTGAGTAACATGCTTGCCGTTGGGATATATTTTCTGCTCGTTTCTCTCTACTGTAGAATGGGGCAATGTCGAGGAGGGTAAGAATTTAGTATATTGGATTTTACGAACACTTTAAATTTTTGTTGATAAGAGGATGTACTTCAAATGGAATGTAGAGAAGACAGAAGAATTCTTGACTCTATTTAAACATTTTTGTTTTAACGCAGATATTTTAAATAAACTGTTAGCCATGACCAATTTATTACAGGTCTAACGAAGCGTGGAAATCAGGGAAAATTGAGAGACTTTCTTTCACAAGCACTTGTTTAAGTAACTTTCAGGAATAAGCAGGGTCATTCCACTTTTAGTCATATTTTTTCTCTTATCACTTTCTTATCACTTTTTTATAAATAAACTCAGTATTAGTCACTTCTTAAAATAAAATGATCTCTTTAGTGACTTTTCTTTCAATAAATTAAAATATTTGTTACCCACTATTGGTATTTTAAAAGATTCCAAGCAATTTATAATAGATTTCAATAATTTGAAGATATTTTAAAGGATGTGAAATTTTGAATTTTTCTAAACTCATTTCCAACTTACTGATTTCAATTAATGCTTTCTTGTTTATTTTTTTTCAATTCACTTGAACTTTTTTTAATTGACCTTGAATTTTTATGAATTTAATCGAAATCTTTTTATTTCTTAAAAAAAAAAAAATTCTTAAACTGCAATTTGAATGAACTCAATGGAATTTTCGATCTTTTTCAACTAATTTGAATTTTTTGGATTTCACTTAAATTATTTTGAAATCTTACGAATCGAATTCTTTCATATTTTTTTTTATAGCACTTGTCTTTGAAAATAAACTCAATATTAGTCACTTTTTAAAATAAAATGATCTCTTTAGCTATTCTTCTTTCAATAAATTAACGTATTTGTTAACCACTATTGGTATTTTATAAGATTCCAAGCAATTTATAATAGATTTCAATAATTTAAAAATATTTTAAAGGATTTGAAATTTTGAATTTTTTTAATTGACCTTGAATTTTTATGAATGTTATCGAAATCTTCTTATTTCTAAAAAAAATTCATTACCTTCAATTTGAATGAACTCAATGGAATTTTCTATCTTTTTCAACTAATTTTAATTTTTTGGATTTAACCTGAATTTTTTTGAAATCTTACGAATCGAATTCTTTTAAATTTGTTTAAATGCAAAAGTGCATCAGTTATATTAATAATGCACATTAGTTACTTCTCTTGAGTTACAAATCAATAACTTTTTCAGTTTAAACAGGCCAATTTTTATTTTCTTTCCACTAAAATAGGCTGTATCAGCCTTTAGAATTACAAATTTAAATCACGAATGGTTTTATTTAATTTATAAAAGATTCTATATTAAAAATGTTACAAGATCAGAACGTTGGATTTTAAATATTTTCACTAGTTTTTAATTCGCACTTGGGGCAAAAGACCTTTAGAATATACAAAAAATGAAATTGAAAATGTTCAAGAAGAGAGTAAAAAGAAGTAGAAGATCTGCTAGCCATCTTTTTGAGGGAAGCAAAGAAGTAGCGAGATCATTTCCCCAGTCTCACTTTTGTCTTTCTCGTACCAACTGTTACTACTGGCAAGTAGAGAAACCGCATTTGACGGCTGCACGACCCAAGGGGCGTTTCTTCGATTCAATCTTGATGCGATACGCCGCATTCGGTTTTTCGTTTCTACATCTTGGGAGAAAGCGTTCTTCGAAACGAGAAACGTGTCTCAAAAACCGGAAATGCGAGACGTGTCTTCATATGCCAATAGTTTTTCACACTTTCAATGATATGGATCAAGGTGTTCGGAATACGGGCGTATACGAAGGTGCAGCTTAGACGAAAGGCGCATTTTAAAATGCAAGTTTTTAAAAATCAACAATATTGAATGATAGCTTTATTTAAAAACTGAACAATTTACAACTTTATTAATTAAAATTTTTTGTGCTTTCTATTGATGCGTAGCTGTAACATCAATTATATTTTTCTCAAAAAGAGCTTAGACCGAGAAGAAACCTAAAAATGCCAGTGAATTTATTTCTTGTCTGGGAATTTTTTAATTCTTAGTTTTAATAGATCAATTTGTCTCGTATCATATAAAAATAATGCGACATTGAATGAATTCGTTTTAAAATTTTTTCTATTATGCTAGAATTCCAATGGGACATTTTGAAAGTTGAAAATTTCCTTTTGGAAGAATTTAAAATTTAATACTTTCAGAGGAAAATATACTTTGCTTTTAAATTTCAATAGTTTAAGGTGACAGAATGAAATTAGTTCTTCTGGTTTAAAACTTAAATTGTTCAGTCATTAAGATTGAATAGATTTAGATTGAAAACTATTAAAAAAAAACTTTCAATCGCTCAATTTGTAGAGCTTCAAATTAAATGTATTAATAATTGAAAATTTTTAAGTACTCGTTTATTAATCTGCCAAATTTTGATTCATCTAACTGTACACGCATTTATTTTGAGTGTTTAAATTTTTAATAAACTCTGCTTGAAAATGTTTAATTTTAATCAGTTTTATATTTGAAGATCTAGAAATGAAAATTTAAAAATTCAAAATTTTTACAATATTTTCTTGAATCAACAATTTGCTAAACAAACTAGTTGCTTTTATTGTAATGTAACACATTAATAGACATATTTAGGTATGCGAAATTTGGTTTTGTTTGTCACTTTTTTTAGAAAAAGTCAGTAGGCACTTTTTTAAAAGGAAAGTCACACAAGATTCACATTTCTCGATCTCATTTTAGCTTTTATCTAAAAAAAGAAATCTGAATAATTTATGTATGGAATCTCAATAGGAAGTTAGTGCATGATAATGCTATTGTATATTAAAACTTAAATTATTTGAATTTATAATTTCTGAATTCCTAGTTACAATTGCAAAGCATCACACTACATCTGAAGGTGTAAGTTTTATCCGAAACAAAATAATCTAAGAATTTAACAATCTATTGTTTCTTTATCATATTGATACAAATAATAAAAACATAAAATTGGATACTTAACTTCAATAAAAGTCCCTGTTTTCTGAACTTATTTATGACAAAAATTTTGGAAATTATTTTGATTTAGAAATTTGATTTTCAACATGCAAATTTATTAAACGTTTGTGATTATAAATTTTTAAAAACCATTGATTACTTATTGCAGTGCGCATTACAAATTTAAAAAACTGGGCCGCAATAGTAGACTTTGGTGAAATATAATAGAATATCCCTTATTTAGTTAAAAAAAATTAATTTTACAATTCGTCTGAATATTACTTTAAAAATTAGTTCTGGTCATTGCGATCCTTAATATTCAAGCTCATTATATAAATGTGTATTTGCATAGTATCTTTTATTCATTTGTACTCGGCACCATAATATAAAAAAAAAATTATATGATGCTACATACAATTGCACATAGGAAAACATTGCGATAAAAACGTTTTATTCGTGCTTCAAGCCGAAAAAAGTTGTAAACTTTAATAAAACGAGGCTTTATAAAATTAATTTTATATCAATTTGTTATTATCTGTAACTAATAAATTATTCTCATTTTTGTTTCAGGTAAGTTATTTGCCTTATTAACCTTAATCCATTACGACATCATTCAATGAGTGAGTAATAAAAGTTTAAATTTTATATTACATTTTTTAATTATTGGGTTTCTAGCGACCCGGGAATTAGCCGGACATTTTTTGTACTTCAGTAAATATGGAAAAATGCCGGGAATTTATGAGTAGATCTGGAAAATCTTTAATCATCATTTTGAATAGAAATTTCTATTTTTCGCGTAAAGGTGCTATTATTGAATTATAAATAGTAAGTTATCAACACGACATTTAAAAAGCGTTTTTTTGTGAATAGTTGTGAGTTTGAATCTTTTATATTTAAAACTTTTTAGTTAAAAATAAAACACTTTTTGAATTGAAGTTATTTTAATTTTAACTGTTTTGAAATCAATAATTGTTAATTGTTATTTATACATTAAAATCAAACAGTTTCTTGCAAATTAAAAAATTAATCAAAATAAAACAATAAGAACTCTAACCTATAATTGATCATTTTAAATAAACAGTCAAATATTGCTTAATATTTAAATAATTAAATTAAATTATTTAGAGAATTAAAACAGTTCACTTTCTAACTTTAAAATTTGTAAATTGCTGTTTTCATGATTGAAAAAGTTAACACTTGAACTTACCATTAAAGAAAAAGTTAAAAGCGGAATTATTTAAAATTGTATTCAGATATATTATGAGATATGAAATTTAAGATATTTTAATCTATTAAATAAATTTTTGATCTTAAAATTGGTAAAGTACCGTTAAAAAGGTCAATTGAATAATTTCCCAGTGTAGCGGCTACAACGTCTTAAAATCATTAGTGTAAAAAATTAAAAATTTGTGAATGAATTTTCTCTACTGCCTGTACATAAGTAACTTTTTCAAGTACATCAGTGAGGCGCAGCCTTGGTGATAAAGCTAAATTATTTTTAAAAAAATTTTCTTGACGTAAAAAAAGTCCTTCGATGACAACCAATCGTTGTGTTATTCCAACCGAATGGGATGCAGTTTCCATGTCTTTGACGAAAGTATTCTTGTTTGAGTTTAGAAACGTGTCTCAGATATCGGAAATGCGAGTTTGTTTCCGTATGCCGATATTTTTTCTCACTTTCAACGATATGGATGAAGATGTCCGGAATACGGACATGCATGAGGGCAAGAAATAGACGGGGGAGTGTATGCAGAATGCAGAGAAGAGTAGGTACGATACCCAGCATTTTGAAATCCCCCGACGAGCTTCGGCTCTTTGGGAAGAGGGCGAGGTAGACGTTACGAAAAGGAATGGACGGTCGACACGTGGTTTGGACAGGACTGAAGGAGGTATGTACGTGCTCGGCTTCGTCTGCCGGCTTTTTCAAACGATATAGAACTTTCCCAGTAGAAAGAAAAGGAGGGTGGAAAACTCCTCGAGGTTCTTGATAAAATCCCACGGGTACTTTGGAACCAAAGGACTCGACTCGACGATCAGCCGCGAACCGAATGGACACCGTATGCCTCTCCTATCATTCCGAAATTTCTTTACGTGACTATTACCAGAATGGGAGGAAAATTCTTTTTCTTTGGAAATTGATCTGATTTGCTAAAGGGAAAGGGTCATCAAAAATAGTAAGAGAAAATCATATATAACGTTCTGTCAGGAAAGTTTCCGACCTTAAGGGATTTACCATGAGTAAGAGTTAATTTTGGTCAGTGGAGATGATATCCCCTTTAAAAAGTCACTTTTTGGAATAGCTAACAGTTTTTTCACCAGAAATTGCTGAGTAAGCTGCGATTGATGGGCAGGTGGTGGTGGTAGAGGTCCCAGTCGCCACTGTACCATTCTTTATCTCTCTCAGTGTTAAACGACGATTTTAATTAAAACTCACGCTCGTTCCAAATTTTAGGCGTTTAGGCCGCTATTGGTCTGGCAGAGAATGTGTAAACTTTTGAAACTTAGAAATACACTAGAAATAAAATTGACAAAACTCCGAATTTTTTAAATTCGAATTTGGGTGGAAATTGGAATTATTTTTAGAAATTTTGTTTTAAATACAGTGTGTACGTGGGCTTTTTATGGGAAGAATAAAATTCTATTAAATACGAGATTCTAAATTTTGAAAATTTGCTGTAGTTCCAATTTCAATTCCTGGGTCATTGTGATTTTTCCAGTTTATTTTGGCCACTGGAAAGTTGAAAGATTTTTCTGTGAAAACAGGGGTGAATTGAATAGGAATTATTTTTTATAAAGGAATTGATTAAAATCCGTAAAAAATTAGGAACACTTTTGTACTCGAGGTATCTAAAAAAAATGTAAACGAAATAAAATTTAAAAATCTTTAAACAAGAAATTTTTCAAACATTTTTATGAGAGCGGGTAATTAAGCTCAGGGTGGCCTGCGCTGAACCATGAAGCCGGGAAATGACCAGGAATTTTAAGAGACCGGATAAAACCGGGAAATGACAGTGAATTTATTTTTTGACTGGTAATTTAACCGATTTTTAAAAAACTAGTTAAATTATTATCTTTTTAAATTATGATATCGTTATGTTTAGAATGCGTAACTCGAAATGCTTCCACTTTTTTAGATTTTAGATTTTAATTTTTAAGCGTTCATTATGATTTAAAAATTTTTCAAATTCGGTATTAAAGATTTAAACAATTAAAAATTGGAAGCGTTTGAAATCGAATACTTTGGGTAAAAATATTTTTATTTGATTAACCGTGAATATAAGTTAGTTAATGACTTTAAAATTTTAATTGTACTTTAAGATATAAAAAGTTAATAATAATTTATATCACAAGAAGCTTTGAGTCTTATGAGTAAAAACAATGTACACGCCCGATTGAACCTTGATAAACTACTTTTAATGTGAAAATAACTTCAAATAATATATTCACAATTAAAGGCTTTTATTAAATTTCAAATATTATTTAAGTCTTAAATATTCCATTTTTAAACTATTAAATAAAAATTTTTAAATCTGAATAAGAACAATTACTTAATAATTAGAAATATCTGACTCTTTATTTAAAACCAGAGATTACAAATTAAATATTCAAAACTCAACGAAGAAACTAAACTTTTGACATTACAATTTTACTTGTTCTACTTAAAATATTGAATTTCTACTTGAAATTGTTGAATTTTTACGCATAAGAAACAACTGAGTACCTATTATTTATACAAAAATACGAGTAAGTTAAAGAGATATTTAGAAGTTATGAAATGTTCGAAATTAGTTCAAAATTTTATATTGATGCAAATAATTTGAACGACCTTTCTACGTGTACTGGCCTAATACTGTCCTAATTGAAAACAAAATAGAT